>WNWK01010528.1:0-69692 GCA_009830355.1 Cherax destructor | reverse complement strand
CCAATTTTCCCCAGAAGGGTTCCTCCCCCTCACCTTCGTTTGTACATTGAAAAAACCCCTTTTTGGATTGTTTTTTGATTCTTAAACCTTAATCTCATAGTCGTTTAGCCTTTCTAACCCCTTTTTTTACTTCTTTTTTCAACTGAACATATTGGTCAATAAGGTTAACATCTCCTCTTTTGATGCGCCTATAAAATTCCTCTTTTCTCTCTAATAAATGTTTTAGCCTCCTTTAATCCATTTGGGATCTTTTATTATTTGACCTAAATTCTTTTCGGGGGAAAAAAACATACTCTGTGCGTTGTACATTTTTAAAAACAAATCATAAACCCCAGATCCCATCGTAATCGTTAGCTAGATTCCCCAGTCGAGATTAGACAGGTTTTCCCGGGGGTCAATATAATCGGCAAAACAAAAATCAGGAACTTTTACCGTATTACCCCTATTCTCTTTGTAATTTTAAAAAGTAATGGTTTGTGATCACTGGCTCCAAGCTCTTCAGTGATCTCCAGATTTTTTACAAAGTTTCTTTTTTGAAAAAGACTAGGTCGAGCAAATTATTACCTCTGGTGGGGCTCCAACACACTGCTTCAAAAAAACGGCCCTAAACTACTTCCAAAAAATAAGGGTAAAATTCTTGGGTAGCTTTGGGTGGGTGGGGGTTTTTAAAAAGGACCTGCCTTGTAGGGGCCCAAAGTAGGCCTTCTGCAGTGTTCCTCCATTCTTATGTTCTTATGTTCTTATGCAACACTTGGGTATCTTTATTGAGGAAACGTTTCGCCACACAGTGGCTTCATCAGTCCAATACAAAGTAGAAAGGTGTAAGGAGAGGAGGAGTTTGAGGTTATCAGTCCCTCGGCCTGGAGTCGATGGACTGTCTAATTTATAAGTGTACTTTTCCACCGTTGTGTTGCAGTGTTTGATAGTATTGTGTTGCAGCGTTTGAACATAAGAACATAAGAAAGGAGGAACACTGCAGCAGGCCTGTTGGCCCATACTAGGCAGGTCCTTCACAATCCATCCCACTAACAGAATAATTGCCCAACCCAATTTTCAATTCTACCCAAGAAATAAGCTTTGAAGATTCTATTAACTCAAGTGCGAGTCCCACTCAAATCCAACCCCTCTCACTCATGAATTTATCCAACCTAAATTTGAAACTACCCAAGGTCCTAGCTTCAATGACCCTACTAGGCAGACTGTTCCACTCATCAACTACTTTATTTCCAAACCAATATTTTCCTATATCCTTTCTAAATCTAAACTTATCCAATTTGAATCCATTATTGCGGGTTCTCTCTTGGAGAGATATCCTCAAGACCTTATTTATATCCCCCTTATTAATACCCATCTTCCACTTATATACCTCGATCATGTCTCCCCTCATTCTTCGTCTTACAAGTGAATGTAATTTAAGGGTCTTCAATCTTTCTTCATACGGAAGATTTCTAATGCTATGAATTAACTTTGTCATTCGTCGCTGAATGTTTTCTAACGAATTTATATCCATTCTGTAAAATGGAGACCAGAACTGAGCTGCATAATCTAGGTGAGGCCTTACTAATGATGTATAAAGCTGTAATATAACCGCTGGACTTCTGTTGCTTACACTTCTTGATATAAATCCCAGTAATCTATTTGCTTTATTTCTTACGCTTAGGCATTGCTGACTTGGTTTGAGGTTGCTGCTTACCATAACCCCCAGATCCTTTTCGCATTCTGTACAGCTGAGTTCAACATTATTAAGCTGGTAGGTGCTAGGGTTATGAACATTCCCGAGCTTTAGAACTTTGCATTTATCTACATTGAACTGCATCTGCCATTTTTCTGACCAGGAATTGAGTTTGGAAATAAATGGTATAAAATACCGACACAATGGAAAAATAAACACATAAGCAGTATAATGTGATCCTTTATTGACAACGTTTCGCCCACGCAGTGGGCTTTATCGAGTCACAGACAGATCTACCTGGAAAATGAGCAACATGGAGATATATATAGGGTACAGTCAGGTGGAGAATGCTGGGTCAGGTGGAGAAAGCTGCATGTGAGTCTTAAAAGTAGTGTGATAGTTAAAAACATAGTGTGACTTAAAGGACCTGCAGTGTACCATTCTTGAGTTCTAGGTGGGATAGCGTTGAAGAAGTTTCTTGGCAATAGGTTCAGCTATGTTGTAGAAGCCGTTGTTCTGGTTGAAGTTGTTGGATATACAGATGAGTGATGATTCTAGGATTCTTCGGTATTGCGTGTTGTCTTCTCTGGCGATGAGTCTTGCGTTTCTGTAGTTGATTAAATGGTTGTGTAAATTTCGGTGTTGAACACAGGCATTTCTTGAGTCGTCAGATCTGCCTGCGTACTGGTGTTCTGAAATGCGTGTTTGTAGGTCTCTGGATGTTTCGCCAACGTATAATTTGCTGCAGCCATTACAAGGGATTGTGTATACCCCTGCCGTGGATTGAAGCTTTTCCTGTCTGTTACTGGTAATGTCCTTAATGGTGGTGGATGTGGAGGTGGATACTCGGAATGAGGTCTTAGAAAAATGTTGGAAACTTGTTTGGAAATGGAGTTGGTGGGAAGGACTATGTATCACTTCTCAGCAGTGTCTTCTCTGGGTGTGTTGAAGATGTTTAATGCCCGTCGTCTGCAGTCTCTAATGAAGTGACGAGGATAGTGAAGTTTGGAAAAAACTTGTTCAATGAGGGAGCATTCTTCTTCAAGGAACTCACTGCTGCAGATTCTGAGTGCGCGCAGGAAAAAGCCTATAATTACACCACGTTTAATTTTGGTGTCGTGGTGAGAGTAGAAGTGGAGAAGATCGTGTTGATTGGTAGGTTTTCGATAGACTTTAAAACGAAGTTCATGGTCAGCTTTGCAGAGAAGAACATCAAGGAAAGGAAGAGTGTTGTCGACTTCTTCTTCTAGTGTAAACTGGATTGATGGCTCAACCTGGTTGAGTTCGTGTTGGAGAGCTTGAACGTTGAAGCGTCTGGGAGTTATGATGAGAATGTCGTCAACACACCCAGAGAAGACACTGCTGAGAAGAGATACATAGTCCTTCCCACCAACTCCATTTCCAAACAAGTTTCCAACATTTTTTCTAAGACCTCATTCCGAGTATCCACCTCCACATCCACCACCATTAAGGACATTACCAGTAACAGACAGGAAAAGCTTCAATCCACGGCAGGGGTATACACAATCCCTTGTAATGGCTGCAGCAAATTATACGTTGGCGAAACATCCAGAGACCTACAAACACGCATTTCAGAACACCAGTACGCAGGCAGATCTGACGACTCAAGAAAGGCCTGTGTTCAACACCGAAATTTACACAACCATTTAATCAACTACAGAAACGCAAGACTCATCGCCAGAGAAGACAACACGCAATACCGAAGAATCCTAGAATCATCACTCATCTGTATATCCAACAACTTCAACCAGAACAACGGCTTCTACAACATAGCTGAACCTATTGCCAAGAAACTTCTTCAACGCTATCCCACCTAGAACTCAAGAATGGTACACTGCAGGTCCTTTAAGTCACACTATGTTTTTAACTATCACACTACTTTTAAGACTCACATGCAGCTTTCTCCACCTGACCCAGCATTCTCCACCTGACTGTACCCTATATATATCTCCATGTTGCTCATTTTCCAGGTAGATCTGTCTGTGACTCGATAAAGCCCACTGCGTGGGCGAAACGTTGTCAATAAAGGATCACATTATACTGCTTATGTGTTTATTTTTCCAGGAATTGAGTTTGTCTAAATCCTCCTGAAGTTCCGTGACATCTACGTCTGAATCGATTATCCTACCTATCTTCGTGTCATCAGCGAATTTGCTCATATCACTAGTAATTCCCTCGTCAAGGTCATTTATATATATTATAAACAACAACGGGCCCAAAACCGATCCCTGTGGAACGCCACTTGTTACAGATCCCCACTCAGATTTAACCCCATTAATGCACACCCTCTGCTTCCTATTGGTGAGCCATGACTCGATCCATGAAAACACTTTTCCTCAAATGCCGTGAGCAGCCACTTTCTTTAACAGTCTCTGATGTGGTACTCTATCAAAAGCCTTACTAAAATCCAAATAAACAATATCGAATTCTTTATCATGATCAACTGCCTCAAAAGCCTTACTGAAAAAAGTTAATAAATTAGTTAGGCAGGAACGGCCCCTGGTGAATCCATGTTGAGTATCATTAATCAAATTATGCCTATCGAGATGGCTTCTTATGTTATCAGCTATAATCGACTCTAATAATTTGCCTACAATTGAAGTTAGACTTATTGGGCGGTAATTTGATGGTAACGACTTGTCCCCTGCTTTAAAAATAGGAATTACATTAGCCATCTTCCACGTATCAGACACTACACCTGTTTGAAGAGATAGGTTAAAAATGTTAGTTAAGGGTTCACAGAGTTCTATTTTGCATTCCTTAAGAACCCTTGAAAAAAGCTCATCAGGGCCTGGCGATTTATTTTGCTTCAAACGGTCTATCTGTTTGATAACCATTTCGCTAGTGACTGTGATACTACATAATTTATCTTCTTCAGGCCCACTAAAATACCTAATTCTTGGGATATTATTGGTGTCTTCCTGAGTGAAAACCGAGAGAAAATAATTATTAAAAATAGAGCACATTTCATTCTCTTTGTCAGTAAGATACCCATAATTATTTTTAAGGGGACCTGTCTTATCTCTAACTTTTGTTCTATACACCTGAAAAAAACTTTTTGGGTTAGTTTTCGAATCCCTAGCAACTTTAATTTCGTAGTCCCGCTTAGCTTTTCTTATCCCCTTTTTAACGTCCCTCTTAATGTCAATATACTGATTCGTAAGATGACCCTCACCTCTTTTGATACGCCTATAAATTCATTTCTTCTGCCCTAAAAGATATTTGAGCCTATTATTCATCCATTTTAGCCATGAGTGTCGTATGAGGCAACTAAAATACCGGGAGCAATGGGCTAGTAACCCCTTCTCCTGTACACTTTTACTAAAAAACAGAAGAAGAAAAACTTTATAAAACTGGGTTGTTTGAATGTGCGTGGATGTAGTGCGGATGATAAGAAAGAGATGATTGCTATTACAGTGCAGTAACACATAATACAGTGTAGTAACACATAATACAGTGCAGTAACACATAATACAGTGCAGTAACACATAATACAGTGCAGTAACACATAGTACAGTGCAGTAACACAGTGGCACTGCTGCAGTGATCGTAGCTGTATCTGGCTGAGTGGCGCTGCTGTAGTGATCGTAGCTGTAGCTGGCTGAGTGGCACTGCTGCAGTGATCTTAGCTGTAGCTGGCTGAGTGGCACTGCTGTAGTGATCGTAGCTGTTTACTAAATTTAAAAAGGAACTTTTTTCTTTTTGGACCCCCCTGTCTTGGTGGGATACGGCCAGTTTGTTGATAGAAGAAGACAAAGTAACTACTGTCACTGAATAAGTAAATAAACAAATAATTACTGTAACTAAATACAGTAGACCCTCATTTAGCACAAATTTGTTGCATTTCTATTCGATCTAATTTCTTTATATGGGATAAATGTTCTTTGGGCAGCATGTATAGTGTTCAGAAAACTGTCATATTGATAGCTCTCTTCATTACCCCAGTCCACAGATGATAAGTGTTCTCTAAGTCCATTGTAATCTGCTAAGCGAAAATCTGGGACCGTTACTGAGTTATTCCTACTATGAAACTTCCATTCAATGCCAAAGGTAATTGATTTGTGGTCGCTTGCGCCGAGTTCCTCTGTAATTTCTAAATTATTAACAAGGGTTTCCTTGTTTGCCAGAACTAAGTCAAGCAGATTATTTCCCCTTGTAGGTTCTGTCACAAACTGCTTCAAAAAACAATCTTGAACTACTTCTAAGAAATCGTTAGATTCTAAATTCCCAGTCAAAAAATTCCAATCAATTTGACTAAAGTTGAAGTCACCCAGAATAACTACGTTATCGTGCATTGTGGCCTTAACAATTTCCTCCCATAGTAGTCTCCCCTGGTCCCTATCTAAGTTTGGGGGACGGTATATCACACCTAAAATCAATTTTTCATGCCCCTCTGAAAATTCTATCCAGACAGACTCTGTATATGTTAATTCAGACTTTATACCCATTTTTATACAACAATTTAAATGATCACGGACATAGAGTGCCACCCCACCCCCCTTCCCGATACTTCTGTCTACTTGGAACAATTTAAAACCCTGAATGTGACATTCGGCAGGCAAGTCCCGATTTTTCATATTAAACCATGTTTCAGTTATTGCAAAAACATCAATATTACCTGTACTTGCAACTACTCTCAACTCGTCCATCTTATTCCTAGCACTACGACTATTGGTGTAATATACACTTAAAGACCCTCCTTTCTCTTTACCCTTCCTGCTCATTTCTGTTTTTCCCTTATACCTATTACTGTCCTTGTCACCTAGTGCTCACTGGCTTTCCAATATCCACCTTAGTTAGTGGGACGGATTGTGAAGGACCTGCCTAGTATGGGCCAACAGGCCTGCTGCAGTGTTCCTCCTTTCTTATGTTCTTATGTTCTGCCTATTACTAGTTCCCCTAGAATTTATAACATTACTACACTGGGACTTCACTGTTTTCCCCCCATAACCCATACCACTAACTTTTTCTAGTTTAAAGCCCTAACAGCTCCCTCCACTGCAGTTGCCAGTGCCCTCACCCCAGACCTAGATAAGTGAACCCCATCCCTGGCATACATGTCATTTCTGCCATAGAAGAGGTCCCAGTTGTCAATGAATGTTACTGCATTTTCCTTACAGTATTTGTCCAGCCAGCAATTGACACCAATTGCCCTGGACAACCATTCATTTCCAACTCCTCTCCTTGGCAAAATACCACATATGACAGGGTTCCCACCCTTCTTCCTAATTCTGTCTATTGCTGACCTATAGCTGCTAATCAGCTCCTCACTCCTACGTCTGCCAACATCGTTGCCTCCAGCACTGAGACAGATAATAGGATTGCTCCCATTACCTCTCATGATGTCGTCCAGACGGCTAACAATATCCTTCATCCCAGCCCCAGGATAACACACCCTCTGCCTCCTATTCCTATCCTTAAGACAAAATTCCCTATCCATAAACTTAATCTGACTATCCCCAACTAAAACAATGTTCTTACCTCGACTGGCGGTGTGCATGACGTTCTCGACGGTCTTTGTAGAGATGGTCTTCGCTGGGATGTCTTCACATTCGTCTGATAACAAGGAGAAAGAGTTGCTGGTTTTCACAGCAGTCTCCTGGACCTTCTTCAACTTCAGCTTCGTCCCTTCAGATTCGACTAGCATCCATTCGTTGGTCTGATCATCGGCGACATTGTTCCGGGGATAATCCTTGCATATACCCTTCAACGTTGAAAAACGTTGATAGTGTGTTGTGTTGCAGCGTTTGATAGTGTGTTGTGTTGCAGCGTTTGATAGTGTGTTGTGTTGCAGCGTTTGATAGTGTGTTGTGTTGCAGCGTTTGATAGTGTGTTGTGTTGCAGCGTTTGATAGTGTGTTGTGTTGCAGTGTTTGATAGTGTGTTGTGTTGCAGTGTTTGATAGTGTGTTGTGTTGCAGTGTTTGATAGTGTGTTGTGTTGCAGTGTTTGATAGTGTGTTGTGTTGCAGTGTTTGATAGTGTGTTGTGTTGCAGTGTTTGATAGTGTGTTGTGTTGCAGTGTTTGATAGTGTGTTGTGTTGCAGTGTTTGATAGTGTCTTCTGGGTGATGGACTGATTACATCGTCTTTATATCTCCACTGTGCTTCTGCTGCCTCCTCTCTGTTTCACCTACTGTGTAGGCGAAACGTTTTAAAATAAAAAAATATCTAATCGTTGCACATGTGTCTTATCAACGAAGTAATTCATTCATGAAGATGTGTGAGTGAATGAAGTAATTTATTCATGGAAGTCAGATAGTGGGACATAACTCATTGATCTTGTAAGAGACGCAAAACTACTTTCCAAGCGGTGATAAGGGCAGCCAGGTGGGAGGACGTGGAAATATGTGCACCTGACGTGAGATTCTAGTTAGACTGTCTTGAGATACGTCTCTAAACAGCTGGTAATGCCTGAAAAAATAATCCTCTTTGTTGTGACGGGTATCCTCGTGGTGTCCTCGCTTATGGTAGTGATTAAACTGTCTCTCACAGCCAGTTGTCGGCTAATTGGTCCCGTTTTATAGCAGCTGGAGAATTTTGGTACTTGGGAGGTCATTACGCCGGTAACTTCACTTTTTGTATTGATTCGATAATAGTTTTTTTGTGTGTAGGTTCTGCTGCCGACCTTGATGTTATTAAGCAGGTGGTGGGTAAGTGTTAGGTTTGCGTCTGGGGAAGGTCAGAGGTCTTTAGCTAGCGACCTCGTTCGTGTCTGACCGCTCTACAGCATATAGTCTTAGTGCACGTGTTATTCCTGGCATAATATGCAGTTTATGGCATTTATTGAGAAGACGTTTCATGCGCCACGGACTCTATCAATACATGTATTAATAAAATCCCTGGTGAACGAAACGTCTTCTCAATAAATGACATAAACCGCATATTGTTTTATTTACCACATACTTATCGGCTTATCTTACCATTGATATATATTCCTGGATGCTACGGCAACTGCAGGTGGACTAGGTAATGACTGAGAGCTGATAGTGGACCAGATGTCTCAGCAGGACCAGTACATGTACCAGAGGGTAATGAACTGAAGCTAACAAATATGAATGCTTCTTAGACTTACTTTCCCGAGTCTCCTTAAGTTAGTAATAATGGTAGAATTACCGACAGAATGTTAGGTAATAGGACACATGCAGCTAATGTGACATTTTATTGTCACATTAGTTGCATCTGTGTCCTTTGATATCCTTATGTTGCCGGATGATGGCATTTTCACCAAAATGGTGTCTGGGATGTTTGGGTGTTTCAGTTTTGACGTTACATATCTTAGCCATTCATAAAGTATTAGGTGAGGCAGTCATAAGCACCAGCACACTACCAGTGTTAGCCTGGGTAGGCAACCCGGTTCCAGTGATGGATTTCTCTGATCGGGTCCCATAGCTTGGGCATAATGTGCGGAATTCACTGAATGATTCCCTCTGGGAGAAAAATCTTGCTGACAGGATTGCAATACAAAGACCCATCCACAACACCGTGTAGCACAAAGTGTCAGGTGAGTTCATGTAATATCCTGATTTTACCGTAGCAGACCACCTCCACGATCACAAGTGTAGGGCCTCGGCCCTTTTGTTTCCTGCACTTCCCTCCTTCATATAAGAAACTTGTTTTATTTATTGGAATACATTTCATTTGGTCTTTCTTTTCATGTAAGTGAAGAAAAAG
The DNA here is from genome assembly GCA_009830355.1 of Cherax destructor. Lineage (NCBI taxonomy): Eukaryota > Metazoa > Arthropoda > Malacostraca > Decapoda > Parastacidae > Cherax > Cherax destructor. The sequence continues at coordinate 60,329 of WNWK01010528.1, read as the reverse complement.
AAATTAGAGCATGTCACTTCCAAACGTACGAGGAATGCATTGTCTAGGTCATTCCCCACCCGTGGCCTGGTGGGGAATGACCTAGACAGTGCACAGAACCACGGACACAGTGTGTCCATGGTTCAGTCCCCGGCAAGGGTAGAAATATTGGGCGTGTTTCCTTACACTTGTCCTCATTCACCTAGCAAGCAAGAAGGTACCTGGGTGTTAGTCGACTGGTGTGGGTCACATTTGGGGGACAAGATTGAGGACTCCAATGGAAATAAGACAGTCCCTCGATGACGCACAGACTTTCTTTGGTTATCCTGGGTGGTTAACCCTCCGGGGTTAAAAATCCCAATAAAATTTTACTACCTTTCTTCAGTACCTATTCGTCAGTACCTATTTACCTGCCTACCCACCTCATCCCTTGACTTCTGCCCTTACGCCTCCAGCCTTGCTCTTCATATCTTCTGCTGTTTCTCTCTCTTCCTCGCATCCTATTGTCCTGGCTCGACTGGTCGCAGTATTCCTGCCTAAGCCAGGATACAGTAATCCCTGAGTGAGGCAGGGGAAGATAGTCATGAGCGTCAGCAGGTGGGGGTCAGGGATGGCGGGGATGCACCTGTGATAATGACTGCTGCTGCTGCTGCCGCGCTCCTGTCCCCGTGTGCACTACCTGTGGTTTTTATTACCACGCCAACTTCACCTCTCACAACAGGATTTAGATGCCATTTGCGCACGGGGGTTTTCCCTATTATTATGAAAGAGAGACAGAGACAGACAGACAGTGAAGAAAGAAGGAAGTAAGAGGGAGGAATTGTGGGGGAAAGGGTGGAGGGAGGCAGACGTGAAGGTAGGGCGTGACACCACCCGGTCAGGTGAACCACAGCCAGAACAGGTGAACCATGGTCAGTTCAGGTGAACCACAATCAGGTCAGTTGAAGCTTGACAAATTTTGGTGAGTCTTGTTGCAAAATGTTCGCGTCTGCCAGCTGTTGTAGGCCTCTTACTATTTTTAACAAAAATAAAATATTTTTCAAGCAGAATTATAGAGCATTAAAAACGAATCTAACTACAAACAAAAAAAACTTACCCTTTTCGTGGCTGATCTTCTCCAGGTGGGGCAGAAGGCGCTTTACCACCCAAAAATATTTTTGTACTTAGTTACATTGATTTTGTAACAATTATTTAAAAAAAATGGGTGTAGGTGTGAGTTGGGTGTTTTGTGGTTTAAGAGAAAATTAATTTTGTGTAGTGTTAAACTTGTTTTTCTGTTTTATAGAGTTTCAGGAGAAACAATATTTGAACTTTATTTTTTTTTATTTATTAACACATCGGCCGTTTCTCACCAAAGCAGGGTGGCCCGAAAAAGAAAAACTTTCATCATTCACTCCATCACTGTCTTGCCAGAGGGGTGCTTACACTAGTTATAAAACTGCAACATTAACATCCCTCCTTCAGAGTGCAGACACTCTACTTCCCATCTCCAGGACTCAAATCCGGCCTGCCGGTTTCCCTGAATCCCTTCATAAATGTTACCTTGCTTACACTCCAACAGTACGTCAAGTCCTAAAAACCATTTGTCTCCATTCGCTCCTATCTAACACGCTCACGCATGCTTGCTGGAAGTTCAAGCCCCTCACACATAAAACCTCCTTTACCCCCTCCAACCTTTCCTAGGCCGACCCCTTCCCTGCCTTCCCTCCACTGCAGATTTATACACTCTCGAAATCATTCTATTTCGTTTCATTCTCTCTACATGTCCGAACCACCTCAACAATAATAGTTTATTGTTTATTGTAGTTTTGGTAATCCCCCTCCTCTTAATTTCCAAACTACGAATTCTCTGCATTATATTCACACCACACATTGCCCTCAGACATGGCATCTCCACTGCCTCCAGCCTTCTCCTTGTTGCAACATTCACCACCCATGTTTCACACCCTTATAAGAGCGTTGGTATAACTATACTTCATACATTCCCCTCTTTGCTTCCATGGATAAAGTTCCTTGTCTCCACAGACTCCTCAGTGCACCACTCACCTTTTTCCCCTCATAAATTCTATGATTCACTTTATCTTTCACAGACCCATCTGCTGACACGTCCACTCCTAAATATCTGAATACATTCACCTCCTCCATACTCTCTCCCTCCAATCTGATATCCAGTCTTTCGTCACCTATTTTTTTTATCTTCATCACCTTACTCTTTCCTTTATTCACTTTTAATTTTCTTCTTTTACATACTCTACGAAACTCATCCACCAACCTCTGCAACTTCTCTTCAGAATCTCCCAAAAGCACAGTGTCATCAGCAAAGAGCAACTGTGACAACTCCCACTTTGTGTTAGATTCTTTATCTTTTAACCCCACACCTCTTGCCAACACCAGAGCATTCACTTCTCTTACAACCCCATCTATAAATATATTGAACAACCACGGTGACATCACACATCCTTGTCTAAGGCCTACTTTTACTGGGAAATAATCTCCCTCTCTCCTACATACTCTAACCTAAGCCTCAATATCCTCGTAAAAACTCTTCATTGCTTTCAGTAACCTACCTCCTATTCCATACATTTGCAACATCTGCCACATTGCACCCCTATCCACCCTGTCATACGCCTTTTCCAAATCCATAAATGCCACAAAAACCTCTTTACTGTTCACCTATATGTTTCACTGCAAACACTTGGTCTACACACCCCCTACCTTTCCTAAAGCCTCCTTGTTCATCTGCTCTCCGTCTTACTCGTAATTCTTTCAATAATAACTCTACCATACACTTTACCAGTTATACTCAACAGATTTATTTCCCTATAGCTTTGAACTTTATGCCACTAAATATAAGTCAAGTGCATTGGACTCTTATTATTGTACAACACGGGGAACACACTCTTAGATCACACCACACATACGGAAATACATATTATAATTAATTAGTATTAGTAGTAGTATTCTTGCTTTTTTTTTTTCATCTTTATCATCTTATTATTATTGTTATTATTTCGTTTCAGGTGAGTGGGTGTGGTTGCAGCATGTCAGGTGAGTTCTGCAGGCTGTTGCAGCATGTCAGGTGAGTGCTGCAGGCTGTTGCAGCATGTCAGGTGAGAGCTGCAGGCTGTTGCAGCATGTCAGGTGAGCTGCAGGCTGTTGCAGCATGTCAGGTGGAGCTGCAGGCTGTTGCAGCATGTCAGGAGTCAGGCTGTTGCAGCATGTCAGGTGAGCTGGGCTGTTGCAGCATGTCAGGTGAGAGCTGCAGGCTGTTGCAGCATGTCAGGTGAGAGCTGCAGGCTGTTGCAGCATGTCAGGTGAGGCTGCAGGCTGTTGCAGCATGTCAGGTGAGCTGCAGGCTGTTGCAGCATGTCAGGTGAGTGCTGCAGGCTGTTGCAGCATGTCAGGTGAGAGCTGCAGGCTGTTGCAGCATGTCAGGTGAGAGCTGCAGGCTGTTGCAGCATGTCAGGTGAGAGCTGCAGGCTGTTGCAGCATGTCAGGTGAGAGCTGCAGGCTGTTGCAGCATGTCAGGTGAGAGCTGCAGGCTGTTGCAGCATGTCAGGTGAGAGCTGCAGGCTGTTGCAGCATGTCAGGTGAGAGCTGCAGGCTGTTGCAGCATGTCAGGTGAGAGCTGCAGGCTGTTGCAGCATGTCAGGTGAGAGCTGCAGGCTGTTGCAGCATGTCAGGTGAGAGCTGCAGGCTGTTGCAGCATGTCAGGTGAGAGCTGCAGGCTGTTGCAGCATGTCAGGTGAGAGCTGCAGGCTGTTGCAGCATGTCAGGTGAGAGCTGCAGGCTGTTGCAGCATGTCAGGTGAGAGCTGCAGGCTGTTGCAGCATGTCAGGTGAGAGCTGCAGGCTGTTGCAGCATGTCAGGTGAGAGCTGCAGGCTGTTGCAGCATGTCAGGTGAGAGCTGCAGGCTGTTGCAGCATGTCAGGTGAGAGCTGCAGGCTGTTGCAGCATGTCAGGTGAGAGCTGCAGGCTGTTGCAGCATGTCAGGTGAGCTGCAGGCTGTTGCAGCATGTCAGGTGAGGCAGGCTGTTGCAGCTGTCGGGAGCTGAGGCTGTTGCAGCATGTCAGGTGAGAGCTGCAGGCTGTTGCAGCATGTCAGGTGAGAGCTGCAGGCTGTTGCAGCATGTCAGGTGAGAGCTGCAGGCTGTTGCAGCATGTCAGGTGAGAGCTGCAGGCTGTTGCAGCATGTCAGGTGAGAGCTGCAGGCTGTTGCAGCATGTCAGGTGAGAGCTGCAGGCTGTTGCAGCATGTCAGGTGAGAGCTGCAGGCTGTTGCAGCATGTCAGGTGAGAGCTGCAGGCTGTTGCAGCATGTCAGGTGAGAGCTGCAGGCTGTTGCAGCATGTCAGGTGAGAGCTGCAGGCTGTTGCAGCATGTCAGGTGAGAGCTGCAGGCTGTTGCAGCATGTCAGGTGAGAGCTGCAGGCTGTTGCAGCATGTCAGGTGAGAGCTGCAGGCTGTTGCAGCATGTCAGGTGAGTGCTGCAGGCTGTTGCAGCATGTCAGGTGAGTGCTGCAGGCTGTTGCAGCATGTCAGGTGAGTGCTGCAGGCTGTTGCAGCATGTCAGGTGAGTGCTGCAGGCTGTTGCAGCATGTCAGGTGAGTGCTGCAGGCTGTTGCAGCATGTCAGGTGAGTGCTGCAGGCTGTTGCAGCATGTCAGGTGAGTGCTGCAGGCTGTTGCAGCATGTCAGGTGAGTGGTGCAGGTTGCTGCAACAGTGTAAGTACAGGTTACATCTACTGGTTGCTGGGTGCCCTCCTTTGATATACCTTTGAAGAGTTTCGAGAGTTTATCTACTCTCTGAGCCCGGCCATGGGCCAGGCTCGTCTGGTGCTTGCCTGGTCAACCAGGCTGTTGCTGCTGGAGGCCCGTTGCCCCACATATCCACCACAGCTCCTGTTCTATGTCAGGCTATTATCTTTACCCCCGGCGGTGAATGTTATTGATGACGATGTATCTAGTGCAGAAGTAAGTTGATAAATCTATGTCCATATTCTCTCTGTCTTCAGAGAGAAGAAGACAAAATGGAAAAGTTTTATTGCACATACAGTTCCGTCTTGTTTCGTAAGTCTTGGGCCATCCTCCCGCGTCACCGTCCTCTGGTGTGCATAACACGGAAGTTAGTGGGGATTCTCCTTGTCCGTGTGCGTCTGCAGTTTTTGTTTAATCGTAATTGCACAACTTTCTCAAACGTAGCCGAATGAAAGGGCCCTTCAAGGTTTTGCGTCATCGAATACTGACAGTATCTTGGTCGTAAAGTTTTTTTTTTTTTTTTTCGTCCATAAAAGTCGCCACAACTTTACGGACTGCAACCCGGAAAGTAAAGTGTACCCAAGCCACGAGGATAAACACTCACGAACATTGGCTCTGATCACCTAGGTGTGAGCGCTCTGGTGCTCACCCAGCGTGTCCGTTGTTACACATCTACACTTGAACGTGCACTTTGTACCATGTTAAGAATACCATGAAGATTCACTGGTATGAAGGGAGCGCAAATATAAATAACGGAGGCATTATAATACGGAAATATGAGCGAGCGTGGTGGGAGTAGGAGCCAAGGATAGGAGAGGATGGGTGGGAGAGTCCCTCTTCCCCATTGACCCCCTCCTTCCAAACTGACTCTCATCCCATGAAACTCCCTTCCCCTCTTAACCAAACCAATCCCTCCCAAAATCCCAGCCTATCCCACTCCCTCGACGTATATATTACTTAGTTCCCTCACATCAGTTAACACTTTTCCCGACATTATATCCATTGTGTCCAAATGAACTTTTTTTTTTATATTGTCGTCACGGTGATATTTTTTTTGTAATTCAAGTTTTTGTTAGATGTGGGCGGGGAATAACCTGTCCTTGAGTGAATGTTTACGAGGGCGCGCGCACGAGTACCAGCGTCCTTCACTCAGGCGTATAGGGAACTACCTTCATTCATTTACTGTAGTAACAGCTACCGTTGACCTGGGCTGTAGTAATGTTGGCATCCACGAGTGTTGTCTCTTGATATTAAAACTATCCACCTCCAGTACACTTATACCCACCTCCAGTACACTTATACCCACCTCCAGTACACTTATACCCACCTCCAGTACACTTATACCCACCTCCAGTACACTTATACCCACCTCCAGTACACTTATACCCACCTCCAGTACATTATACCCACCTCCAGTACACTTATACCCACCTCCAGTACACTTATACCCACCTCCAGTACACTTATACCCACCTCCAGTACACTTATACCCACCTCCAGTACACTTATACCCACCTCCAGTACACTTATACCCACCTCCAGTACACTTGCACCCACCTCCAATACACTTGCACCCACCTCCAGTACACTTGCACCCACCTCCAGTACACTTATACCCACCTCCAGTACACTTATACCCACCTCCAGTACACTTATACCCACCTCCAGTACACTTGCACCCACCTCCAGTACACTTGACCCACCTCCAGTACACTTATACCCACCTCCAGTACACTTATACCCACCTCCAGTACACTTATACCCACCTCCAGTACACTTACCCACCTCCAGTACACTTGCACCCACCTCCAGTACACTTATCCCACCCCAGTACACTATACCACTCCAGTACACTTATACCCACCTCCAGTACACTTATACCCACCTCCAGTACACTTATACCCACCTCCAGTACACTTATACCCACCTCCAGTACACTTATACCCACCTCCAGTACACTTATACCCACCTCCAGTACACTTGCACCCACCTCCAGTACACTTGCACCCACCTCCAGTACACTTGCACCCACCTCCAGTACACTTGCACCCACCTCCAGTACACTTGCACCCACCTCCAGTACACTTATACCCACCTCCAGTACACTTATACCCACCTCCAGTACACTTATACCCACCTCCAGTACACTTATACCCACCTCCAGTACACTTATACCCACCTCCAGTACACTTATACCCACCTCCAGTACACTTATACCCACCTCCAGTACACTTATACCCACCTCCAGTACACTTATACCCACCTCCAGTACACTTATACCCACCTCCAGTACACTTATACCCACCTCCAGTACACTTATACCCACCTCCAGTACACTTATACCCACCTCCAGTACACTTATACCCACCTCCAGTACACTTATACCCACCTCCAGTACACTTATACCCACCTCCAGTACACTTATACCCACCTCCAGTACATTTGCACCCACCTCCAGTACACGTACACCCACCTCCACTGCACTTACACCCACCTCCACTGCACTTACACCCACCTCCAGTACACTTACACCCAAACTGCCTCAGGTGTACACCCTCACTGTCTCACCTGTACACTAACACTGCATCAGGTGTACACCCACACTGCCTCGGGTGTACACCCACATTGAGGTGTACACTCACACTGCCTCTAAGTACACTTAAATGTTTACTCCTATATATTTTGCTAATATATGTGCGTGTGGCAATATCAGCAACTGTTCCTTGGATGTGTGTAGACATAATATAGTGTACACATTATGCGTGTGTGTATAATTATCAATATTTTTTATTCATTTGATTATGTATGTATTTAGATACCGGTTGTCAAAGGCGCTTGTCGATAGACATATGACCTGTTGTGTACAGTTTGTGTGTGTGTTTATACTCACGTATTTGTACTCACCTATTTGTGGTTGCAGGGGTCGATTCTCAGCTCCTGGCCCTACCCATTAACTTGCCACTTCAGATTCACTCCCTCTGGGCACTATCGTACCTGCTCTTAAAACTGTGTATGGAGCCTGCATTCACTTCCTTACGAAGTTAATTCTACATCCTGACCACTCTGAGACAAATACTTCCTAACATTCCTGAGGCTCATCTGTGGTTTTAACTTCCAGTGTTGTCCTAGAGTTTCCGTTTCTCGCCTCACAGCCAATCCCAGTCGACCTTACAGCTTGCCTCAGTGTTTTGTATGTCGTTAGTATGTCCCCAAGTTCTTCTGTAATTGTTAGGTTCAGTTCTGTTAGCCTCTGCTCGTAGCTCATGTCACTCAGCTCAGTAACAAGCCTTGCTGCATACTTCTGCACTTTCTTAACATGTTTTTTTTTCAGTCGTGTGTGTGTAATTATTTGTAGATACAGGAGGGCCCCGCTTTACAGCAATTTGCTTTACAGTGTTTCGCTAATACAGCGATTTTCGTTTATACAAATTCTTCATTTATTCAGACTTCCTACAATAAATATATTGACCATTTTAAGGTAAGTAATGTGTGTACTGTATTTGCATTTTTTAGGCCTAGCTCTATTGTTCACTTAATATATGATAGTGTAAACATGTTATCAGGTTTTTATATACATTTGAAAATTAAATATATATATATATATATATATATATATATATATATATATATATATATATATATATATATATATATATATATAAACACTGATCTCTGGCCGACGGAGACTCGAACCTACGAACCTCATGACAAGGTACGCAGTGCTTTGCCGACCGTACCACACTGGTCCAATACCTTACCTGCGTACCTTGTCATGAGGTTCGTAGGTTCGAGTCTCCGTCGGCCAGAGATCAGTGTTTGTGAATATTTCGCCTGCTCTTGCGAATTCCTAGCATACATATATATATATATATATATATATATATATATATATATATATATATATATATATATATATATATATATATATATATATATATATATATATATATATATATATATATATGATTCACTTTACAGCTATTTTCACGTTACAGCTGTAGTCCAGAACCTAACCTACTGTATAAGTTATGCTTGTTGCAACGCTTGCTAATTCCTCTAAGATTTAATCATTCGAGAGAAAAAACTTTCTATCCTTTCCACTCGACTTTTTTCCTTTATGTTAAATGGTGGCCTTTCTAAAAGTCTATTTTAAAGCATTGTAATTCCCTTATAATCTAATCTTTCCTGTTTATGAATCACTTTTTGATCTCTGTCATATTCCAATGCATATTATTTCCAATAGAACATGATCACTCTTTCCAAGTGGGTTTTAGTAGGCTGTGTTGAAAATTTCTTCCTCTTCATTCATTCTAATGTTGATGTGTTGTTTTCTCTAATTCATGTTGCTTCATTTATATGATGATGCATAAAAACTGTTATATTGAAAAAATCTACTGACCATTTATTTGTAGTTCCAGCCTTATATATAAGGCTGCCCAAGTACATTAACTTTTTCCTTGTTAGGGTCATTTTATTCCTAATAATTCCCTACGGAAATTAGATAATCTCTCATCCTATTGAACTCTTCTCTTTCCCTAGTCTTATTAAATGGTGACTTTTATACATTTCCTACTAAGAGTTTCTCATCTCTATCTTCAACTCTTATCCCTAAAATTTCAACATTTTTAGTATTTTGGATTTCAGTTTCCATAATTTGAAGTGATTCTTTTACCAATATTGCCAATCCTCCTCCCTTCTTCCCTACTCTGCCTCCTCTCCACAATGAGTAATTTCCGTCAAATACAACCGCATTTAAAATGTTTCTTCATTTTGGTTTCAGTTAGACAAACTGTATCAGGTTTCTTTTCATTTATTGTATCCCTAAGTTATTTTTTTTTTAATTATTCCATCTATATTAGTTTATAAAATTTCGGAAATGTATTATTCTCATTGTTGCTCTTTTTCACATTGGTTTCAACATGATTTTCATCTTGTGGTAGTTTCTTTAAAAAAACATTTAATGGTTTGTATGGCCCTGTTACTGTCTAAAAAACATATTCATTTCTTCCCCACTTCTCCCCTCATTCAACATCTTAAGTGTTTATGGAATCTTTCATTTTCACTCTTTCCTAATTTGAAAGATCTTATCTAATTTGTATGTCCTTATAGCCATTCAGTTTGTATATATCCTTAGCTTTTTTTTATAAGGTCTTCCTTGGATAACTAAAGTGTAATTAACACTTAACAATGCTCAGGAAGAACCCACATGGTGACAGAAACTCAGAAGATTAATTGGTCTGTATATTTGTCTTCTTCTGGGATCCCCCAAGTGGGTTATTATTCTTCCCTATATTTAATCTGTGTAAATGTTATTTTTCAGTAGCCTATGTTTGTCTTTCTCATATTTTCCTATATGTCACAGTATGCTCTTGAAAGCTGAACTCTGAGACGGACTGGCCATACGGGCATTTGGGCAGTGCCCGGTGGGCCGCTTGGCTGGGTAAAAAAAAAAAAAAAAAAAAAAAAAAAAGTCACGAAAAACTGAAGTCGTAGCCGCTGCACAAAGGTTAAAACGAAAACGGAACGCGCCTTAGTTGAGCAGTGAAAACACACCTCTGGCCTCAGCAGTCACTAGTATGTCAGTCAGTGACGGATACCCTGCCGGTTTTAAGACCCTGTCCGCTTCTGGCTGAAATCCACAATATAGTTTGTCATTTCATTTATGTGTTTTTATCCTCTTTGATTCTTTCTATACATGATGTTATTTCCTTTTCAACACAACCAAAAATCAATAACCGTTTTATATCAGTGTCCCTCAACAACTTGGAGTTATTTGCAGTCTCCTTTTAAATTTCTTGACTAATATTGACTCTAGCAATGAATTCTTCAGCTAACACCACCTGTGTGTGTGTGTGTACTCACCTATTTGTGGTTGCAGGGGTCGATTCATAGCTCCTTTCCCCGCCTCTTCACTGATCGCTACTGGGTCCTCTCTCCCGCTCCATGAGCTTTATCATGCCTCGTCTTAAAACTATGTATGGTTCCTGCCTCCACTACGTCGCTTACCAGACTCTTCCACTTCCTGTCAACTCTATGACTAAAGAAACACTTCCTAACATCAATTTGACTCATCTGAGTCCTCATCTTCCAATTGTGACCCCATGTTTCTGTGTCCCATCTCTGGAACATCCTGTCTCTTTCCACCTTGTCAATTCCTCGCAGTATTCTGTATGTCGTTATCATGTCTCCCCTAACCCTCCTGTCCTCCAGTGTCGTCAGGCGGATTTTCCTTAACCTTTCTTCGTAGGGCATTCCCCTTAGCTCTGGAACTAGTCTTGTTGCAAACCTTTGCGCGCGCACTCATTTTCTGACGTGCTTGACTAGGTGTGGGTTCCAAACAGGTGCTGCATACTCCAGTATGGGCCTGACGTACACGGTGTACAGAGTCTTGAATGATTCCTTACTGAGGTATCGGAACGCTATTCTCAGGTTTGTCAGGCGCCCATATGCTGCAGCAGTTATCTGGTTGATGTGTGCTTCCGGAGATGTGTTCGGTATTATACTCACCCCAAGATCATTTTCCTTTAGTGAAGTTTGCAGTCTTTGGCCACCTAGCCTGTACTCTGTCTGCGGTCTTCTTTGCCCTTCCCCGATCTTCATGACTTTGCATTTAGCGGGGTTAAATTCGAGGAGAAAGTTGCTGGACCACGCGTCCAGCCTGTCCAGGTCTCTTTGTAGTCCTGCCTGATCCATCCGATTTAATTCTCCTCATTAACTTCACATCGTCTGCAAACAGGGACACTTCTGAGTCTATCCCTTCCATCATGTCATTCACATGTACCAAAAATAGCACTGGTCCTAGGACTGACCCCTGTGGGACCCCGCTCGTCACAAGCGCCCACTGTGATACCTCATCACGTACAATGACTCGTTGTTGCCTCCCTGTCAGGTATTCTCTGATCCATTGCAGTGCCCTTCCTGTTATACGTGCCTGATCCTCTAGCTTCTGCACTAATCTCTTGTGAGGAACTGTGTCGAAGGCCTTCTTGCAGTCCAAGAAAATGCAATCAACCCACCCCTCTCTCGTGTCTTCTGTTACCTTCTCATAAAACTCCAGGTTTGTGATATAGGATTTGCCTTCCATGAATCCGTGCTGGTTGTCGTTTATAAGCTTGTTCCGTTCCAGGTGCTCCACCACAATCCTCCTGATAATCGTGTGTATATGTGTGTGTGTACTCACCTATTTGTATTCAACTATTTGTGGTTGCAGGGGTGTAGACATAGCTCCTGGCCCCGCCTCTTCACTGATCGCTACTAGATATGATAAAGCTCATAAGCTTTATCACACCTCGTTTAAAACTATGGTTCCTGCCTCCACTACTCACTTGCCAGACTATTCCACTTCATGACAACTCTATGACTAAAGAAATACTTGCTAACATCTCTCTGACTTCTGAGTCTTCAGCTTCCAATTGTGACCCCTTGTTTCTGTGTTCCATCTCTGGAACATCCTGTACTCACCTAGTTGTACTCACCTAGTTGTGGTTGCAGGGGTCGATTCAAAGCTCCTGGCCCCGTGATGGTGATAGATATTTATAGTGATGGTGATAGATATATTGATGGTGATAGATATAGTGATGGTGATAATGTTATGTATAGTGATGGTAATAGATATTTATAGTGATGGTGATAATGTTATGTATAGTGATGGTGATAATGATGTGTATAGTGATGGTGATAATGTTGTGTATAGTGATGGTGATAATGTTGTGTATAGTGATGGTGATAATGTTGTGTATAGTGATGGTGATAATGATGTATATAGTGATGGTGATAATGTTGTGTATAGTGATGGTGATAATGTTGTGTATAGTGATGGTGATAATGATATATATAGTGATGGTGATAATGTTGTGTATAGTGATGGTACTAATGTTGTGTATAGTGATGGTGATAATGTTGTGTATAGTAATGGTGATAATGTTTATAGTGATGGTAATAGTGTGTGCGCGCCGACTGTCGTACATTATATGCAACAATGTGAATAACATGGTGTGCCTTTTTTTTTCTTTTTTCTTTTTTTGGGTGAAAGTAGCCTAGCGACGTAGACTCTCCGTGGTAAACAAATGTTCAGTAACGCAGCTTAGCTCTGCCCAGCTTATCTTGGAGCACCCTACACACAGTGGGTGTTGCTTAGTACAACCCTACACACAGTGGGTGTTGCTTAGTACAACCCTACACACAGTGGGTGTTGCTTAGTACAACCCTACACACAGTGGGTGTTGCTTAGTACAACCCTACACACAGTGGGTGTTGCTTAGTACAACCCTACACACAGTGGGTGTTGCTTAGTACAAGGCAAGTAGACTCTGTTATGTTGTTCAGACTGGTTGTCGCCAGCTACTGCAACAATGAATCTGCATTTTGTCAACAGGTGTAAGGTAATGCAAGCTTCCCCATCTTTTTCCCTTTCTATCCCCTATGTATTATTGTGTTGCCTCTCTTACAAATATCTTTATAAAAAAGGTATCTTTCCAGCTTTCCCGGAACGATACCTTTGAGGCTTCCGTAGCTACTGAATTCTTAGTGGGATAAGTAACGATATCCTCATCGCCCTTCCATAAGTTTTAATGTTTAGGCTGACAGATTTCAACACTGAACCCCTATCTGCATGATGGAATATGACCGGGAAACGTGGCAACTTTAGTTCCCAATCTGTAATTATCACATAGAATGATAGCAGCACACTGCTGATGTATCCAGTTCTGCCAAATTTAAAAAAAAATGGTGGTGAGCGTGGTTAAGGGTGCGAGTCAGACAAGGTAGCACTTGAGCGTTCACTGATGTACCAGGAAGGTGGTGGTGAGGACACACGGTGCTTCAGTAACTCTCGTGTTTTGCAGTCTTTTCCTGTTGCTAACAACCACAACCTTTCTCTCTGTATAAGCTCAGTTAGCTTTCAAATGTTTGAACATAGGTGGCGCGGATGTGCATGAGTTAGGTGTAGAACCTATCTACAACAAGTGGTTGGTTGCATATCATATGTGAATTAATATCACAAAGATTTCGATTGCAAAAATAGGGATGAAAATAAATTAATTGTATATACATATATATACTGAGGTGTACACATCTCTGGGTGTATATACCTTGTACATGATTGTAGAAGACACAAGTACAGGTATATATACCTAGAGCATGAAGATAGAAGACAGGCAAGTACAGGTATGTAAACCTTGTACATGTGTAGAAGACAGAGAAGCACAGGTATATATACCTTGTGAATGAATGTAGAAGACAGACAAGTACAGGATATATACCTCGTGCATGAGTGTAGAAGACAGACAAGTACAGGATATATACCTCGTGCATGAGTGTAGAAGACAGACAAGTACAGGATATATACCTCGTGTATGAGTGTAGAAGACAGACAAGTACAGGATATATACCTCGTGTATGAGTGTAGAAGACAGACAAGTACAGGATATATACCTCGTGTATGAGTGTAGAAGACAGACAAGTATATCACAGGAAGTAAGTCTCACTGACTCTTGTGTAATGTATATTAGTTAAGCAGTATCATCAGAATATATAGGAATATATGTGCCAGGTAGAATCTTTGTATATATTATACTTTATAAGATCATCTGTAAGGAAGCCTGACTCACTCTACACCCTGGTTAAATATTTCAGTATGTTAGGTGTATGTGTGTGCGTACTGCAGATGATGGGGTAAAGATGGGCTTAGTATGGAGTGCGTGAATTGTGTTGCATGGTAGATGTGTGTGTGTGAGGGTGTAGTAGGTGTGTGTGTGTGAGGGTGTAGTAAGTGTGGTGTGTGGGGGAGGGTGTAGTAGGTGTGTGTGTGTGTGTGTGAGGGTGTAGTAGGTATGTGTGTGTGTGTGTGAGGGTGTGGTGTGTGGGGGAGGGTGTAGTAGGTATGTGTGTGTGAGGGTGTAGTAGGTATGTGTGTGTGTGAGGGTGTAATAGGTGTGTGTGTATGAGGGTGTAATAGGTGTGTGTGTATGAGGGTGTAGTAGGTGTGTGTGGGTGTAGAGTAGATGTATGTGTGGGGGTTGTTGCATGTGGGTGTGTGGTAGGCGTGAGGGGGAAGTGTTTTAGGAGTGTGTGTAAGGGATGGTAGGTGTGTGTGTAAGGGATGGTAGGTGTGTGTGAGAGTGTGGCAGGTGTGTGAGTGGTGAGTGTGGTAAAATGTGTGTGGGTGGTGAGTGGTAAAATGTATGTGGGTGGGGTGTGGTAAATGTATGTGTGCGAGGGGGTGTGGTAGGTGTGTGTAAGGTGGGTAGGAGCGTGGGTGCGTATGAAGGGTGCTGTGCATAAGAGGGGTTACCCGTAGGTGTGGGGGAAATATAACAAGTTTATGCGTATATGTGTGAATGAATTGGTATGTGTGGGTGCATGTATGTATGAGTTGTGGGGGTCGGGGTGTGGGTGTGGGGGTTGGTAGCGAGGGACTCGGGGCAGCCTAGTCCAGTTCCGCGTTGGCTGACGTCATCACTTCCTTGTTTGTTTCTTCCTTGTTCTCGTAGCGTCTTGCATGTTGAACATCATTATTGATGCTCTTTGTGTCTTCATGTCAGTTGTTACAACCATGTTCTTAACATCTGTGTAATACACTTGTCTTATATAGTAAACTACACCATATGTTGGCATAAACCCTAAGTCTTCCTGAATGTCTGTCTCGAGAAGATACCCACATTCTGTAAGCTGTTATAAAATGAATACATTATTATACAGTAACCTCCCTTATAAAGTTCCTTTATATAGTGCGATTTTCCTGTAAATGCGAGTGAAAAAGTCCATCCAAAATTGAGAGACGGATGGAAGGGCTTCTTAGTACGCGATATTCTGAATAAAATTGTGAATGTACTTTTTTAATCACATTTATAAGAAAATTCCACTAGACAGAAGAGTTTTATAATGTCTTACCATATTAAACAAAGCGGGGAACCCGTGTGGGTGAGCACAAGGAGTGGCGGAGGCTCGAACCTTCGTCGACTAATAGCGAGAGATATTATGCAGCCAGCTTTCATAATGTGAGATTCCCACTACATCCTGAAAGTTAAGAGCCTTTGTAGAGTGGTGGAGCAGCAGTTACAAGGTCGCTAGAGCGTGTGTAGAGTGGTGGAGCAGCAGTTACAAGGTCGCTAGAGCGTGTAGAGTGGTGGAGCAGCAGTTACAAGGTCGCTAGAGCGTGTGTAGAGTGGTGGAGCAGCAGTTACAAGGTCGCTAGAGCGTGTGTAGAGTGGTGGAGCAGCAGTTACAAGGTCGCTAGAGCGTGTGTAGAGTGGTGGAGCAGCAGTTACAAGGTCGCTAGAGCGTGTGTAGAGTGGTGGAGCAGCAGTTACAAGGTCGCTAGAGCGTGTGTAGAGTGGTGGAGCAGCAGTTACAAGGTCGCTAGAGCGTGTGTAGAGTAATGGAGCAGCAGTTACAAGGTCGCTAGAGCGTGTGTAGAGTGGTGGAGCAGCAGTTACAAGGTCGCTAGAGCGTGTGTAGAGTGGTGGAGCAGCAGTTACAAGGTCGCTAGAGCGTGTGTAGAGTGGTGGAGCAGCAGTTACAAGGTCGCTAGAGCGTGTGTAGAGTGGTGGAGCAGCAGTTACAAGGTCGCTAGAGCGTGTGTAGAGTAATGGAGCAGCAGTTACAAGGTCGCTAGAGCGTGTGTAGAGTGGTGGAGCAGCAGTTACAAGGTCGCTAGAGCGTGTGTAGAGTGGTGGACCAGCAGTTACAAGGTCGCTAGAGCGTGTGTAGAGTGGTGGACCAGCAGTTACAAGGTCGCTGGTTCACGTACCACTGGTCGGTACACTATCAGAGAAGTGCACTTATCCTCTCCTTCTTTGGATACAACCTGATGGAGCACCTATCCTTCAGACATTGTATGAGGTCTACGGGTTTACCGCTCCTTCATGAATATAATAACCAGTAATAATAATAGTAATATAATAATGATAATACCAATAACAATAATAATAAAAATATATCATCTCCCCAGCCAGGGAACAATACGGTGATAATCCGAATATTGGGTAAATACCCCTTCCGCAAGTGACGTAAATCTTGCGTCACTACCCTCCCCTACGGGAGGGTAGTGACTGCTAGGAGAGGTGCTGGGGAGGGGGGTGAGGAGGAAGAGGAAGCCGTTACCATGACAACCAGGCGGGGTAAATATAGCTCACCTGGACTTGAATTCTGAGACGGCGCTCGCTCAAAGCTTCGTACCAAAAAAAAAAAAAAAACTTTCGTGTTACTTATGTAAACATTAGAACGGAGGATGTAATTCTCTTAAGGTCACCCACGAGGCCATGAAATATACAAACTCTGTATATTTAGGCAGAATATTAATGTATTAACACATACTAGGGAAGAATGTCAATGTTTTATATAATAGTTTGGGGTAGAATTTCAATATTTGCGGGTGTTACACCTTCCGTAGAGGTTTGATCTTCCAGTGAAGGTTACTGGATCCTCCAGTGAAGGTGTGACCCTCCAGTGGAGGTCCTGGATCCTCCAGTGAAGGTGTGACCCTCCAGTGGAGGTCCTGGATCCTCCAGTGAAGGTGTGACACTCCAGTGGAGGTCCTGGATCCTCCAGTGAAGGTGTGACCCTCCAGTGGAGGTCCTGGATCCTCCAGTGAAGGTGTGACCCTCCAGTGGAGGTCCTGGATCCTCCAGTGAATATGTGACTCTACAGTGGAGGTCCTCGATCCCCCGGTGAATGTATAACGCTCCAGTAGAAGTGTGACCTTCCTGTACCTCCTGTGGAGGTAAGACTCTCCATGGAGATGCAGAACCTGTTTTTTAATGAAAGTGAAGACACTGTGTCTCCCGGCTCCTCCAGTGTTGTAGAAGAGTAGTAATGAGTGAAACGCGAGTACCAACTCCACTGGAGTATTTTTGGAAGGTACTAATGAGTGAAACACGAGTACTAGCTCAACTGGAGTATTTTTGGAGGATAGTAATGAGTGAAACGCCAGTACCAGCACCTCCAGGGTATAGTGAATCACTAGTCGCTAACATAGCAACTTTTTCCACTACTTGAATAATAATAATTTTCTTTAATAGTTTTTAACGCTGTAATATTACTGAAGAAGAGTTTTTAATCCAAGGAATTGAAGCTGCACTGCCCTCGAGTCACACCTGATCCATGGGTGCTTCCCCATGAATAACACACAAGAAGGAAAGAGCAGTGCAGACGGCGTAGCTGCTGGCCCATGCCGGGCAGGTCTGATGTGATAATACCGACAAGTTGTAGGTACAACATATCCACTGATCAAGATATTTTTTCTCAAACCCAACCTATGTCACCTTAGCTCTGCTACTACTACTGCTGCTACTTCTGCTATTACTACTACTGTTATTACTACTACTACTGTTATTACTACTACTGTTATTACTACTACTGTTATTACTACTACTGTTATTACTACTACTACTGCTGCTATCATTACTACTACTGCTATTACCACTACTGCTATTACTACTACTACTGCTATTACTACTACTACTACTGCTATCATTACTAATTACTACTACTACTGCTATCATTACTACTACTGCTATTACCACTACTGCTATTACCACTACTGCTATTACCACTACTGCTATTACCACTACTGCTATTACCACTACTGCTATTACTACTACTACTATTACCACTACTGCTATTATTACTACTACTGCTATTATTACTACTACTATTATTACTGATATTACTACTACCCAAATTACATGTTATTTCTTAAGAATAATAAAGGGTATGTGCTACTCAGGGAGAAACGTTATTAAATTGCGTGGTGTAGTTATGAGAGTCAGAATATATATATGGTGAGGTGTGTGTATGATGGGGTCCACCCTTTCAAGTGCAAATTGTGGGATCCATAGCCTCGGTATAAGCAGACATGTAAAAACAAATACACACAGGTGGATGCCCTCCCATAAACTTAATGGAAAGGGGTCACATAAAAAACATTATTTTTTTCTGTAATACAATTAAGGTTATGTAATTTCATATCTATACGCCACCAGGTTATCTCTCTCCCTCTCCTAAAGTGATTACATGATATAGTATGATACATAAGTGTTGCCACCAGTATTCAAGACAAAGAGGTACGCAATATTTTTTTCCAGTCTTGTCATTACCATAAACTTGTTCACTGGACCAGTTACTTTTTCAATAACTAATCTGACCAGATTAAGTGAAGTGTGTTTGGGTTTTTTTCCCGTGGACTAGACTCTGGTGTTACACATTACTTAGAACAGAAAAGCAGTATCATCACTACATAAATCAAAGGAGTAAAATTGTACCTGTTTATCTTATGTGTGATTAGTTGTGTATGATTACATAGTCTTTTAAAGAGTTTAATAACCATCATGTTCATAAGTACTGGTTCTTTTGACTTCGCTGGTAACACACAGGCATTTTATTAGAGCTGTGTAGGTTACAGTGAGCACCAGGTTTGTAGGTTACAGTGAGCACCAGGTTTGTAGGTTACAGTGAGCACCAGGTTTGTAGGTTACAGTGAGCACCAGGTTTGTAGGTTACAGTGAGCACCAGGTTTGTAGGTTACAGTGAGCACCAGGTTTGTAGGTTACAGTGAGCACCAGGTTTGTAGGTTACAGTGAGCACCAGGTTTGTAGGTTACAGTGAGCACCAGGTTTGTAGGTTACAGTGAGCACCAGGTTTGTAGGTTACAGTGAGCACCAGGTTTGTAGGTTACAGTGAGCACCAGGTTTGTAGGTTACAGTGAGCACCAGGTTTGTAGGTTACAGTGAGCACCAGGTTTGTAGGTTACAGTGAGGACCAGGTTTGTAGGTTACAGTGAGCACCAGGCTTGTTTGGAACAGTAAGCGTAATGAGGTACTGTTGCGTTGCAAGTAGGTATCATATTTTTCATGCTCTTGCACGCATTTTTGTGGAAAGGAATTAACAATTTAGTGTTAGATTCTTTTATGTTGCTTTTGTTTTTATTACTGGTTCTGTAGTAAGTAGTATTGGCTCTTGCATCCTCCTTTTTTTTGTGTAAACTATTTTCGGTGCTGGTATTTTGGTTGTTGTACATGTTGTGGACAGCAGAATATGAGTGCACGTGTAAACATTCCCGAGACTACGCTTCTCTTATCCAGGTCAGGATGCTGCCTGGATAAGAGAACGTGTAGATTTACGGTAAACAGTGACTTCTAATGATGGATTACTCTCTGATGATGAGTATATCCACAGAGGCTAACCTGCCGTCTTTCATCCACTCTTTTAAACTTAATACTAACAATTAGTACATTATAATTTCAAGAAATTGTTAGTCTCCCTTTCTCTTTGCAGGTAGTAAATATGTCAACATATATGTACCAGAGCATGCAAGGAGGCTTAATTCTTTGTAATATATTACCTACTATACTCTTCTTTCAAAGTATACCGTTGAAAGTATACCGCTGAAAGTGGCTGCTCATAATGCATCCACTTTTCCAGCTAAAATATTCGTCATTAAAGTGAAATACATTTTTTAGAACTGTCTGCTTAATGGATACAAGAATTTTTGGCACAGGACGTGAAAGGTCACTCTGGGGTTGTACAGCTTTTCTTAAAAAATTAAATGTTTATTAATAGGGACTTTACTACTGACTTAGTCAGCATTGAAGGCTCAATATTTTCCTGTTGAATAGTTAGTCACTTTATTTTTAAACTGTCAAGCCATTTGGCTGGTTTGTAGAAGATTGGCCCTTTATTTGATACGATAGGTATCAAAGAAATATATTTTTGAGAGTTTTTGGAAGGCAGTAAAAAATAAGATAGGCATGGATTGGTAACTATATTTTTAAATGATATTTTTTCTTGCATTTTATCTTTTTGAATTGAGCGTACATCTTAGGTAAGGGAGTTTTACCTTTTTTTTTTATCTGTCACTATATATAGTTTATGCTTTCAATGTTGCTTTGTTTTTCGATATCCTGGAACATCGTGCCTTTCATGTAGAGTAGATCATTGCTGAAATTCTTATTAAACATCAATTTAACAAATCCAGTCATGTATGCCATCGTTACTTGCTGGTTTAAATACAAACTTTAGAGTTCAAGTGTTAATACCAAGAGGTCACTGTTCCTTCTCTCCTCCTATCACTGCTTCCTACCTCCTTCCTTCCCTGAAATATGCCAGATAAACGAGTGTCTGAACCAGAATTTCGAGAGGATGAACTCAGCAGCACCAGAAGTATGCTCCAAACACGTTGGAAAGGGAGAGGCGAGCCCTCTATTAGCGAAGACTACGAATAGCAGAGTTCCTCAAAGGCGCTCTCTGAAGAACGAAAAGTAAGACTGGCTACATAAATGGAAAACACTGAGCTTAAATTGGATGCATCATACAGTGTCCAGGAGAAACAGAGGGAACAAAAAGCCAAATATGAAATACGCGAAACCCAGAGATGAAACATTATCTAGTATTGGGCTTTAGATTAAAGGTACACTGATAAAAATAAAGAAATGAGTGAAACACTCAAGTTCCAGTACGAGTAACTGTTCAGTGAAGCATCAGTTAGCAAAACGCTACAGATATCTCTTCAATCTCCGATCCGGGAAGGTAGGCAGGTGGATATTTAACTTCGTAACTAACAAAACCCGGAGAGTAATTAGTAAACTGAGTGAAATCAAGGGCTGTTACAATGAAGAGTTCTGTCCCTCAAGGCACATTACTCGTTGCACTCCTCGTTATCATTGTCATATCTGACAGACAGGGACATAAACCGTAGCATTGTATTCTCTGCCGATGATAGTAGAATGTGTACGAGGGTAGCATCCACAGAAGATACAGCAAGCCTCCCAGGTGATATCAGCCAAGTCTTCCAGCGGGCTATTGACGTACAGTATGATGTTCAGTGAGGACAAATTTCAGTTACTACGTTATGGAAGAATTGAGAAAATAAGAACAAGACCGGAGTACAGAACAAACTCAAATTGCTCATTAGAGCAAAAGATTAATATGAGAGACCAGGGTGAAATAATGTCAGAAGATCTCATATTCAAGGAACACAACAATGTTATCGCACCTGCAAGGAAAATTATTGGTTAGATAACTCACTCAACCATCTAAATTACGTGGAGCACCTGAAGTCACTCGAACTGTATTTCTTGGGAAGTAGGCGAGAAGGATACATGATAATTTACATCTGGAAGATTCTGGAAGGATTGGTACCAAATCTGCACACGAAAATGTCTACATATGAAAACAAGAGGCAAGTTACCTCTGGTGAAAAGCTGGGGTACGTTGAATACACTGAGAGAGAACTCTTCAACACAGTCCTTTCATTCATAAGGGATTTACCAATAAACCTGTGGCTGTCTTCAAGAGGGAACTCGACAAGTTTCTCAAATCAGTTCCTGATCAGCCAGCTTATGGTGCATACGTTGGACTGCGAGCGGCGGGCACCAAGAGCCTGATCGATCAGGCCAGCAATCAGGAGGCCTGGTCTGGGACCGGGCCGCGGGGGCGGTGACCTCCTGAAGCAGTTACAAGTAACTTACAGGTAATCCTCCTTCGCTTACTACTCTATCTCTCCATCCTTCACTGCTCTCTCATCCCCTCACTGCTCCCTTCCTCCTCTTCCTCACTGCTCCCTCCTTCCTCTTCCTCACTGCTCCCTCCCTCCTCTTCCTCACTGCTCCCTCCCTCCTCTTCCTCACTGCTCCCTCCTTCCTCTTCCTCACTGCTCCCTCCTTCCTCTTCTTCACTGCTCCCTCCTTCCTCTTCCTCACTGCTCCCTCCTTCCTCTTCCTCACTGCTCCCTCCCTCCCTCTTCCTCACTGCTCCCTCCCTCCTCTTCCTCACTGCTCCCTCCTTCCTCTTCCTCACTGCTCCCTCCTTCCTCTTCCTCACTGCTCCCTCCTTCCTCTTCTTCACTGCTCCCTCCTTCCTCTTCTTCACTGCTCCCTCCTTCCTCTTCCTCACTGCTCCCTCCTTCCTCTTCTTCACTGCTCCCTCCTCCTCTTCCTCACTGCTCCCTCCTTCCTCTTCCTCCTGCTCCCTCCCTCCTCTTCCTCACTGCTCCTCCCTCCTCTTCCTCACTGCTCCCTCCCTCCTCTTCCTCACTGCTCCCTCCCTCCTCTTCCTCACTGCTCCTCCCTCCTCTTCCTCACTGCTCCCTCCCTCCTCTTCCTCACTGCTCCCTCCTCTTCCTCACTGCTCCCTCCCTCCTCTTCCTCACTGCTCCCTCCCTCCTCTTCCTCACTGCTCCCTCCCTCCTCTTCCTCACTGCTCCCTCCCTCCTCTTCCTCACTGCTCCCTCCCTCCTCTTCCTCACTGCTCCCTCCCTCCTCTTCCTCCTGCTCCCTCCCTCCTCTTCCTCCTGCTCCCTCCCTCCTCTTCCTCACTGCTCCCTCCCTCCTCTTCCTCACTGCTCCCTCCCTCCTCTTCCTCCTGCTCCCTCCCTCATCCCCTAACAGCTCCCTCCCTCATCCCCTAACAGCTCCCTCCCTCCCTCACTGCTCCCTTCCTCATCCCCTCACTGCTCCCTTCCTCATCCCCTCACTACTCCCTCATCACCTCACTGCTCTCTCCTCCTCCCCTCACTGCTCTCTCCCTCCCTCCCCTTACTGCTCCCTCCCTCCCTCCCTTACTGCTCCCTCCCTCCTCCCTCACTGCTCTCCCTCCCTCCCCTTACTGCTCCCTCCCTCCCTCCTTACTGCTCCCTCCTCCTCCCTTCTGCTCCTCCCTCCCTCCCTTACTGCTCCCTCCCTCCTTCCTCACTGCTCCTTCCTCATCCCTCACTACTCCTTCCTCATCCCCTCCTACTCTCTTCCTCACCTCACTGCTCCTCCCTTCTTTCACTGGTCCCTCTCTCTTCTCATTGCTTCCTCCCTCCTCTCCTCACTGCTTCCCTTTTCCCCTCACTACTTCCCTCCTAGTCCCTCCGTCTTCCTCCCTCCTAGTCCCTCACGTCTCCTTCCTCCCTAGTCCCCTCACGTCTCCTTCCCTCCCTAGTCCCCTCACGTCTCCTTCCCTCCCTAGTCCCCTCACGTCTCCTTCCCTCCCTAGTCCCCTCACGTCTCCTTCCCTCCCTAGTCCCCTCACGTCTCCTTCCTCCCTAGTCCCCTCACGTGTCCTTCCCTCCTAGTCCCCTCACGTCTCCTTCCCTCCCTAGTCCCCTCACGTCTCCTTCCCTCCCTAGTCCCTCACGTCTCCTTCCTTCCCTAGTCCCCTCACGTCTCCTTCCCTCCCTAGTCCCCTCACGTCTCCCTCCCTCCCTTCACTGCTCCCTCTCTCTCCTCGCTGATTCCTTTTTCCGTGTACTCGTTCCACATTCCCTTCCCTGACTACCTACCTGGAGGGTGTTCCGGGGGTCAACGCCCCCGCGGACCAGTCCATGACCAGGCCTCCCGGTAGATCAGGACCTGATCGACCAGGCTGTTACTGCTGGCCGCACGTAGTCCAACGTATGAATTACAGCCCGGCTGATCAGGTATTGACTTCAAGTATCTTTCCAGCTCCTCTTGAAGGCAGCCAGGGGTCTATTGGTAATTCCCCTTATGCATGGTGGGAGGCTGTTGAACAGTCTTGGGCCCCAGACACTTACTGTGTTTCTCTTAGTGCACTAATGGCGCCCCTGATTTTCATTGAGGGTATGTTGCATCGCCTGCCTAGTCTTTTGCTTTCGTAGGGAGTGATTTCTGTGTGCATATTTGGGATTAGTTCCTCTAGGATTTTCCAAGTGTATATTATAATGCATCTTTCTCGCCTGCATTCCAAGGCGTATACGTCAAGTGATTCCAAACGTTCCCAGTGATTAAAGTGCTTGAATGAACTTATATGTGCAGTGAAGGTTCTCTGTACATTCCCTAAATATGCGATTTCACCTTCATAGAAGTGTTAGTGTACAGCAGTGTTGCAGCCTGTCAACTGTTCTCACTCTCTCTTTCTCTCTCACTCCCTCCCTTCCCTCACTGCTCCTCCCTCCCATCACTGCTCCTCCCTCTCCTCACTGCTCCTACCTCCTCTCACTGCTTCCTTCCTCCCATCACTGCTTTTCCCTCCTCACACTGCTCCTCCCTCCCCTCACTGCTCCATCCCTCCCTTCACTGCTCCATCCCTCCCCTTACTGATCCATCCCTCCCCTCACTGCTCCTCCCTCCCCTCACTGCTGTATCCCTCCCCTCACTGCTCCCTCCCTCTGTCCTTCCTCCCTCACAGCTTCCTTCCTCCCTCCTGTTCCTTCCTCCCTCACTTCTCCTCCTTCCCTCACTGCTCCCTCCCTCACTGCTCCCTCCCTCCCCCTGTCCCTCTCCCTCCTGCTCCCTCTCCACTGCTCCCTCCCTCCCTCCTTCACTGCTCCTCCCTCCCCTCACTGCTTTCTCCCTCACTGCTCCCTTCCTCAGCTAACTGGTTCCTCCCTCCCTTCCTGCTCCCTCCCTCCCTCCCTTCCTGCTCCCTCCCTTCCTCCCTTCACTGCTCCCTCCTCCTCCCTTCACTGCTCCCTCCCTCCCTTCACTGCTCCCTCTCTCCCTCCCTTCACTGCTCCCTCCCACTCCCTTCACTGCTCCCTCCCTCCTTCCTGCTCCCTCCCTCCCTCCTTCACTGCTCCCTCCCTCCCTCCCTTCACTGCTCCCTCCCTCCCTCCCTTCACTGCTCCCTCCCTCCCTCCTTCACTGCTCCCTCCCTCCTTCCTCCCTTCGTTACATCACGACCATTTCCTCTGGAGGCGCGCTTCCCTCTTCCCCTTCCTCCTCTCCCCACTTCCTCGTTATTTCCCCTTCCTTATTACCGTCCCATCTCCGCCCTCCGCCCCAAGCCCTCCCTCCTTCTCTCATCCTCCCTCCAGCCCTCTCCCTCCTTCACCTTACCCTCCAGCCCTCTCCCTCCAGTCCTCTCATTACTTCTCTCACCCTCCCTACTTCCCTTACCCTCCCTTCAGTCTTCTCCCTCCTTCCCTCACCCTCCCTTCTTTCCTTACCCTCCCTTCAGTCCTCTCCCTACTTCCCTTACCCTCCCTTTAACCACCCTCCTTATCTTATCCTCCATTCAGTCACTTCCTTCCTTCCCTTATCCCCCCTTCAGTCATCTCTAGCCTTCCATACCCTCCCTCCAGCCTTCACCCTCCCTCCAGCCTTCACCTCCCTCCAGCCTTCACCCTCCCTCCAGCCTTCACTCTCCCTCCCTATAAGTCTTCTCTATCTATGCCTTGTTACCCTCCTTTCTCGACCCTTTTTTTCTCACGACCCCGTTTTCCTCTCCCCCTCCATGCAACCACCATCCGACCCCCTTCCATGCCCCCACCATCACGACCCCTTCTTCCATGCCCCCACCATCACCACACCCTCTTCCATGCCCCCACCATCACCACCCCCCTCTTCCATGCCCTCACCATCACCACACCCCTCTTCCATGCCCCCACCATCACCACACCCTCTTCCATGCCCCACCATCACCACACCCCTCTTCCATGCCCCACCATCACCACACCCTCTTCCATGCCCCCACCATCACCACACCCTCTTTCTGCCCATATACACCACACCTTCTTCCATGCCCCCAATATCCCCACCCTCTTCCATGCCCCCACCATCACCACACCTCTTCCATGCCCCCACCATCACCACCCCCTCTTCCATGCCCCACCATCACCACCCCTCTTCCATGCCCCACCATCACCACCCCTCTTCCATGCCCCCACCATCACCACCCCCTCTTCCATGCCCCACCATCACCACCCCCTCTTCCATGCCCCCACCATCACCACACCCCTCTTACTGCCCCCACCATCACCACCCCTCTTCCATGCCCCACCATCATCACACCCTCTTCCATGCCCCCACCATCACCACACCCTCTTCCATGCCCCCACCATCACCACACCCCTCTTCCATGCCCCACCATCACCACACCCTCTTCCATGCCCCCACCATCACCACACCCTCTTCCATGCCCCACCATCACCACCCTCTTCCATGCCCCCACCATCACCACACCCATCTTCCATGCCCCCATCACCACACCCCTCTTCCATGCCCCCACCATCACCACACCCTCGTCCATGCCCCACCATCACACACCCTCTTCCATGCCCCACCATCACCACACCCTCTTCCATGCCCCCACCATCACCCACCCCTCTTCCATGCCCCCACCATCACCACCCTCTTCCATGCCCTCACCATCACCACACCCTCTTCCATGCTCCCATCACCACACCCTCTTCCATGTCCCATCACCACACCCCTCTTCCATGCTCCCATCACCACCCCTCTTCCATGCCCCCACCATCACCATACCCTCTTCCATGCCCCACCATCACCACATTCTTCTTCCATGCCCCCACCATCACCACCCCTCTTCCATGCCCCACCTTCACCACCCTCTTCCATGCCCCACCATCACCACCGCTTCATCTGTTTCATTCCTATTTATTTTTGGCATTTTTAGATAATGTTTAAGTTGTCTTTATTCATTTTCCCTGGACGTGAGTGTGAAGGTTATTCATATTCCCTGGACGTGAGTGTGAAGGTTATTCATATTCCCTGGACGTGAGTGTGAAGGTTATTCATATTCCCTGGACGTGAGTGTGAAGGTTATTCATATTCCCTGGACGTGAGTGTGAAGGTTATTCATTTTCCCAGGACGTGAGTGTGAAGGTTATTCATTTTCCCTGGACGTGAGTGTGAAGGTTATTCATTTTCCCTGGACGTGAGTGTGAAGGTTATTCATTTTCCCTGGACGTGAGTGTGAAGGTTATTCATTTGACATAAACATGAATATGAGGGTTATTCTTCAGTTGTTTCACCTTGTTAATAGTACAGGTAAGTGAGGCAGGTGTGAGATTCACTGGTTGACAGGTGTCACATCTCGCGGGACATCTGCAAGTGCTGGATGCACACACACAGCGAAGAGGCGGGGCCAAGAGCTATGAATCGACAATTAGATGAGTGTACACACGCCTGGTTGGTCAGGTCTGATCCACCGGGAGGCCTGGTCAAGGACCGGGCCGCGGGGGCGTTGACCCCCAGAACACCCTGCAGGTAGGTAGAAGCAGCTGTATGCTGCAGATGATGATGGAAAGCTTCACAAGCTAACATGTTAGGGACACAACCAGAGAGGAGGGGATAAAGAGGCAAGGCTACACCTTGTATTCACCCTGAAGGAGGCTGAAACAAGAGCTGGAAGAGCAGGCAGGAATAAAAGGGAAGTCACTACAATGGATCAAGAAATATTTAAGAGGAAGGAAAAATTAGTGATTGTCAGAGAGGAGGTGTTAGAGTGGGCGAGTGTGACGAGTTAGGATTTCACAAGGACAAGGACCAGGACCAGTGCTCTTTCTTGCAAACGTGAATATGACAGAAGACATATAGTCAGAGGTATTCCTCTTTGTAGATGTAAAAATAATGAGATTACAAATGGGTGAGAACCAGGAAAGACTATAAACGGACCCAAACAAGCTGCAGGACTTGCCTGACAAGTGGCTATTAGAATTTAACCCCAGCAAATAGAGAGTATCAGAATGGAACCCACACCTGATCAAGCCTGTCAAGAAATTTGAGAATTTGCAGAGGTTTGCAACGAGACTAGACCCAGAGGTAAGAAGAGACTCGAGGAGAAAAACCTGATAACATTAGATGACAGAAGAATCAGGGGTGACATGGTTACAGCGTACAAAATACTGAGAAGAATTGATAGGGCGGACAGAGACAGACTATTCGAGAGAGATATCTCTGGTACACGAGGTCACAGCTGGAAGTTTAAACTGTCCAATAACAACCTTAATCTTTCCCAGCTTCGTGAGTCTTATCATACCTATTCTAAAAGCTGTGTACAGATACTGCTTCTACCATTTCGTTGCCCAAGATATTCCACTTCCTGACCACTCTGAGGCTGAAGAAATATTTCCTGACATTTTTGTGACTAACCTGTTTTAAGAGGAGCTGAGACTGGATCTGTGCAACCTTAAATAGGTGAGTATACACACATGACGAGCAGAAAATATGCTGCTATAAAAGAAAAAGAGTAGAGAGAAACATGGAATACGAGAGACAGGAAGAGGAAACAGGTTGACAGACATTGATAAATTTGGAGAGACGCGGAGAATATAAGAAAATAGGATAAAATGTGCTAGAATCTTGTGGTTGCCAACACTGTCTCATAGTTACTTTGTCAGTTGCTTTATTATTATTATTATTATTATTATTATTATTATTATTATTATAAACCCACACAGTATTGTTATTATATTAAACCCATACAGCACCTGGGGAATGGGAGGTAATCAAGTTTGATCCAAGGAAAGAAATGGTAGCTATAATACCCTGACTGAGGAGCCCTTCATGAACATCACAGCAGCCTCCCCCCCCCCATCCTCATTGAGGGGTTGGTCATTGACAGGCCTGACAGCAGTGTTGAGTGGTGGTCCTATCAGCGAGGGAAGGGGGGGTTAACGAGGTGGGGTGGGAGGTGGTCCTACTTCCGGCACTCACACGACAGGCGTGGGAATCAAGAATGACAATCAGGCTTAGATCCATGTGCACACACACACACACACACACACACACACACACACACACATACACACACTCACTCTCAGTGGTCACTTTATTAGGTACACCCTTCTAATACTGGGTAGGGCCCCCTTTTGCCCCCAGAACAGCCTGAATTCTTCGTGGCATGGATTCAACAAGGTGCTGGAAACAGTCTTAGAGACTGGTTCATGTTGACATGACAGCATCTTACAGTTGCTGCAGATATGTCGGCTGCACATTCATGATGTGAATCTCCCATTCCATCACATCCCAAAGGTTTACGCCAAATTCTGACCCTACATACCATCTGCGTGTCGCAGCAGAATCACGATTCACGTTTTTCCATTCTTCAACTTTCCAGTTTTGGTTAGTTTGGGCCCACTGTAGCCCCAGTTTTCTGTTCTTAGTTGTAGTCCATCCACTGCTGTTGTAGTCCATCCACTGCTGTTGTATTCCATCCACTTAAGGTTCAACGTGTTGTGCATTCTGAGATACTCTTCTGCATACTGCTGTTGTAACGTGTAGTTATTTGAGTTATTTTCTCCTTTCATGTCAGCTTGAACCAGTCTGGCTGTTCTCCTCTGACTTCTCTCATTATCAAAACATTTTCGCCCCACAGAACTGCCGCTCATTTGGTGTTTTGTTTTTCGCACCATACTTTATAAGATCTAGAGACTATAGTGCGTGAAAATAACCAGTAGATCAGCAGCTTCTGAGATACTTAAACCACTCCGTCAGGCACCAACAATCATTCCACGGTCAAAGTTACTTAGATCACATTTCTTCCCCATTCTGATATTTGGTCTGATCAACAGCTGAACTTCTTGATCATGTCTGCATGCTTTAAGGCTGATGAAATATTTGTATTAATGAGCAGGTGTACAGATGTACCTAATAAAGTGGCCACTGAGTGTATCTCCAAACACACAAGTGTAATAAATATTGGTCAGTGACACAAGTCAGTTCACATAGAAAATACAGCAGAAGACAAAAAGAACACTCACTGTGCATTTCCCTCCCCCATTCCTTTTCACCTCCCCTCTCCCTCCCTCTCTACTACTACCTTCCTTCTTCCTTCACTCTATTCTCTCCTTCCCTCTCTCACCCCTCACCTTCCTTCCCTTTCTCACCCCTCACCTTCCTTCCCTTTCTCACCCCTCACCTTCCTTCCCCTCTCACCCCTCACCTTCCTTCCCTTTCTCACCCCTCACCTTCCTTCCCTTTCTCACCCCTCACCTTCCTTCCCTCTCCCTCACCTTCCTTCCTTCTCACCTCACCTTCCTTCCCTTCTCACCCCTCACCTTCCTTCCTCTCTCACCCTCACCTTCCTTCCCTCTCTCACCCCTCACCTTCCTTCGCTCTCTCACCCCTCACCTTCCTTCGCTCTCTCACCCCTCACCTTCTTTCCCTCTCTCACCCTCACCTTCCTTCCCTCTCTCACCCCTCACCTTCCTTCGCTCTCTCACCCTCACTTTCCTTCGCTCTCACCCCTCACCTTCCTTCGCTCTTCACCCCTCACCTTCCTTCGCTCTCTCACCCTCACCTTCCTTCGCTCTCTCACCCCTCACCTTCATTCGCTCTCTCACCCCTCACCTTCCTTTGCTCTCTCACCCCTCACCTTCTTTCCTCTCTCACCCCTCACCTTCCTTCGCTCTCTCACCCCTCACCTTCCTTCGCTCTCTCACCCTCACCTTCCTTCGCTCTCTCACCCCTCACCTTCCTTTGCTCTCTCACCCCTCACCTTCTTTCCCTCTCTCACCCCTCACCTTCCTTCGCTCTCTCACCCCTCACCTTCCTTCGCTCTCTCACCCCTCACCTTCCTTCGCTCTCTCACCCCTCACCTTCTTTCCCTCTCTCACCCCTCACCTTCCTTCCTCTCTCACCCCTCACCTTCCTTCCCTCTCTCACCCCTCACCTTCCTTCCCTCTCTCACCCCTCACCTTCCTTCGCTCTCTCACCCCTCACCTTCCTTCGCTCTCTCACCCTCACCTTCTTTCCTCTATCACCCTCACCTTCCTTCCCTCTCTCACCCTCACCTTCCTTCGCTCTCTCACCCCTCACCTTCCTTCGCTCTCTCACCCCTCACCTTCTTTCGCTCTCTCACCCCTCACCTTCCTTCGCTCTCTCACCCCTCACCTTCCTTCGCTCTCTCACCCCTCACCTTCCTTTGCTCTCTCACCCCTCACCTTCTTTCCCTCTCTCACCCCTCACCTTCCTTCGCTCTCTCACCCTCACCTTCCTTCGCTCTCTCACCCTCACCTTCCTTCGCTCTCTCACCCCTCACCTTCCTTTGCTCTCTCACCCCTCACCTTCTTTCCTCTCTCACCCTCACCTTCCTTCGCTCTCTCACCCCTCACCTTCCTTCGCTCTCTCACCCCTCACCTTCCTTTGCTCTCTCACCCCTCACCTTCCTTTGCTCTCTCACCCCTCACCTTCCTTCCCTCTCTCACCCCTCACCTTCCTTCCCTCTCTCACCCCTCACCTTCCTTCGCTCTCTCACCCCTCACCTTCCTTCGCTCTCTCACCCCTCACCTTCCTTCGCTCTCTCACCCCTCACCTTCCTTCGCTCTTTCACCCCTCGCCTTCCTTCCCTCTCTCACCCCTCGCCTTCCTTCCCTCTCTCACCCCTCGCCTTCCTTCCCTCTCTCACCCCTCACCTTCCTTCTTTCTCTCACCCCCTCACCTACCTTCCCTCTCCTTCATTCCCTCTATACCTCCCTCCCAGAACTTCTCACTTCTCACACATACTCTTCATTATTTTCCTGCCCAATCTTTCACGAAGTCCCTTCCTCCCTCCCGCTTCCCTCTCCCCTCTCATTATCGCCATATATTTCCTCTGTCTTCCTTCATCCCTTCCCGTAATGTCTTCTTCCTTCATATCTCTCCCCTCTCTTCCTTCCTTCCCCGCTCCCTTCATCTCTCTCCATTCCTCTCTCCATCCATTTTTCTCTCTTCTCTTCCACACTCCCCAACTCTCTACTCTCATCCATCTTCCCCTCCCTGCTGCTATCTCCCATCTTTCACCCCCTACTCCCCTTGTTCTTCTCCCCTCTGTGTATTGTCCCTTCCCCTCTAAAACACAAACACACCGCGTTCCCTCATTTTCAATCCATTTTGTGTCCCAAAATTTCTCTCCCTCTCTTTATCTTTATGTATGTATGTATGTATGTATCTAAAAATACTGAGTTACAAAGCATCACTCTGAGAAAATTAGTTTAAATATTAACACTGTAGGAGATATATATATATATATATATATATATATATATATATATAATATATATATATATATATATATATATATATATATATATATATATATATATATAATAATGTTGTGCCGAATAGGTAAAACTTGCGATTTTGGCTTAAATAGCAACGCTCTTCTTGCGTTGTATGCAATAATTTCGCAAAATTCTTTCTGAACTTAACGAAAAAAATATATTTCATTGTGTTTATTATTAAATTATTGTAAACTTGTATAAAACATATTTAGTTGGATTAGGCTAAATTAAATTGCGCTTGTTATAATAAGGTTAGGTAAGTTCTAAGGTTCTTTTGGTACAAATTATTATTTTTATTTTAACATAAATGAAAAAAATCTTTAAATGTATAAAAGAATTTTTTTAGAAAGGACTTAATTTTAAATGAATTCTTGCTAATTGATCAGTTTTACTTATTCGGCACGGTATATATATATATATATATATATATATATATATATATATATATATATATATGCAAAACAACCACTATAAAATAGAAGAATTCCAAGCGCTTCGTGACTACTCACATTATCAAGGAACTTGATAATGTGAGTAGTCACGAAAGCGCTTGAATTCTTCTATTTTCATAGTGGTTGTTTTGCATATTTTGATATCACCTGTTTACTGTGATCTTTTGCATAAATATATATATATATATATATATATATATATATATATATATATATATATATATATATATATATATATATATAAATCAGATTTAAAAAGTGAAATGTTATTATAGATTTAAAAATAGATTGATGATTGCTGACTTAAGATCAAGATACAGACACAGAGGAAGAATATTGCGCTAACATTCAAACAAAGATTTTTGGAAAACAGTTTGTCACCTCATGTGGTGAGAGGGAGAGAGTCCTTGAGACGATCTTAATGACGATGTTTCTCCCTGTTTCTAAGGTGAAACGTCTCGGTAAAGCTTTTCTCTGCCATTGTGTCATTTGTCAATGTCAGATGAACCGAATAATTAAGTCAGTTTAAGTGACTTTAGTTGACACTAAATCTGTGCGGCCATCGAAGATAATTGTGCGTAGATGTGAGTGAAGTTTGTCTAGTGTAGAGTACTGAAGTGAGGCTGCCAGGCAAGTACCACGTGCGTCTTGACACTGCCAGGCAAGTACCACGTGCGTCTTGACACTGCCAGGCAAGTACCACGTGCGTCTTGACACTGCCAGGCAAGTACCACGTGCGTCTTGACACTGCCAGGCAAGTACCACGTGCGTCTTGACACTGCCAGGCAAGTACCACATACGTCTTGACACTGCCAGGCAAGTACCACGTACGTCTTAACACTGCCAGGCAAGTACCACACGTCTTACACTGCCAGAAGTCCACACGTCTTAACACTGCCAGGCAAGTACCACGTACGTCTTAACACTGCCAGGCAACACACGTCTTAACACTGCCAGGCAAGTACCACACGTCTTGACACTGCCAGGCAAGTACACATACGTCTTAACACTGCCAGGCAAGTATCACATACGTCTTAACACTGCCAGGCAAGTACCACATACGTCTTAACACTGCCAGGCAAGTACCACGTACGTCTTAACACTGCCAGGCAAGTACCACATACGTCTTAACACTGCCAGGCAAGTATCACATACGTCTTAACACTGCCAGGCAAGTACCACATACGTCTTAACACTGCCAGGCAAGTACCACGTACGTCTTAACACTGCCAGGCAAGTATCACATACGTCTTAACTCTTAGTCATCACTGCATTAAATTTCACCCACAGGATATCCACTTCATAAATGATCACTTTTTCCAGCCATCCTGACACCATCCTCATGATGAGCAGTGGTCGTCACTGACTGTTTTCTCAACAGCAAATGTAACTTAACATCGCCTGCCCCTAGGCAGCTACAGTTGAAAGTCGTTGATTGATGTACTTTTTGTGTAAGTGTAGGATAGAGTGCTGTTATCTGCAGTCAGTGTGTTTAGGGATAAGATTTAGTATGTTGTTGAAGTAAACATTTCCTTGTGGTCTTCAGGAGGCACCAATTGAATGACCCCTCACACTCACTCTCTCTCTCTCTCACTCTCTCTCTCTCTCTCTCTCTCTCTCTCTCTCTCTCTCTCTCTCTCTCTCTCTCTCCCGCCCAGCCTCTCGCACCTTCCCTCCTTTTCCTCTCCATTACTTCTATCATTCCCCCATCCCCTCCTCCCTCTTCCTTCTCCTCCCTCTCCCTCCCACTCCCCTCTGCTTGAGGGTTCAACATGAGTTCAGAGGTTCTGTATTTATTAAGCAAAGAGCTGTTATTCTACCTCAGTTTATTAAAAGCCTGCTAGCAATAGCTGTGTTGTAGATAATTTATGAGTTTCAAGTTCCATTAAGACACGTGTAGCAAAAAACAAAATGAAGCTGGAACCAGCTGTTGGCCAATGTTGACTTAAATTATCTACTGCATATACTAGTATGTTGTGAGAAACATTGTCTGAGTCGAGGAATGAATGATCGCTGATGGAGTGGAGTCTTTAAGGAGGACTAAATCAAGAGTGAAAAATTCTTGTGGTTGCCCGTCTTGCTGTCTTCTAGCTCTCCTCCAGGTTCAGCCAGGTGGAGGATATTGACAACATTGGACTTGTACATAACTGTAAGTATATGTATAGGCTCCCATGCCTGATATCTGGGATTTTTTTTGTCATATACTTCGTTAGCTTACTCAAGTTTAAAAGTTTTCTCATGTTTTGTTTTATGGTATTTCCAGTGATTTGTTATGATTTGTACATTGTTTCAGAAATGAAATATTAAACGTTGATTATGCACTTCAATAAATGTCCTAAAATGATTTCAAGTCTTCCTCATTTGCTTTGAATTATATATATATATATATATATATATATATATATATATATATATATATATATATATAATATGGATAGGGATTGAAAGATGGTCGTGGTATTGGCAGGTCCCACGCTTCGATCCTCCCGTCCATCTTCCTGTTTATTCATTCACAGTTGTTTTTTACGACTTAAATCGAGTTCATAGACTACAAGGCTTTGAGGGAGGCAAGGAAAGATTTACTGTGAAGGCTGCGGGAGGTGCTGCAGGTGCGGCAGGTGCTGGAGGTGCTGGAGGTGCGGGAGGTGCGGCAGGTGCTGCAGGTGCTGCAGGTGCGGGAGGTGCTTGCAGGTGCGGGAGGTGCTGCAGGTGCTGCAGGTGCGGCAGGTGCGGGAGGTGCTGCAGGTGCGGGAGGTGCTGCAGGTGCTGCAGGTGCGGGAGGTGCTGCAGGTGCGGGAGTCAGTACAGGTCACAGTTGGTGCCGCTGACGGAGACATGAATAGAAATTATTTTTGCGAGTGTTTTGTGTTAGAAGCTCCGTAGCTCAGTGGTAAAGTGCTAGACTTGTCAATACCAGGACCACGGTTTGATCTCCCCGTCCTTTTTCTGTTTATTTATCTACAGTATTTTATTGCGGCTTAAATCGAGGGTATAGATATATGTATATATATAATGTCGTGTCGAATAACTAAAGCTTGCGATTAAGGCAAACGAAAATTTGTGTATGCAATAATTTCACAAAAATCATTCTGAATCTAACGAAAAAAATATATTTCATTGTGTTTGTTTATTATTAAATTATTGTAAACTTGTATAAAATATATTTAGTTGGATTAGGCGAAATTAAATTGCGCTTGTTATAGTAAGGTTAGGTAAGTTTCCTAAGGTTCTTTTGGTACAAAATCATTAATTTTTATTATATTATTAACACATGCCGTTTCCCACCAAGGCAGGGTGGCCCGACAAAGAAAACTTTCACCATCATTCACTCCATCACTGTTTTGCCAGAGGCGTGCTTACACTACAGCTACAAAACTGCAACATTAACACCTCTCCTTCATTAATTTTTATATTAGCATATATTAAAAAAATATATCTTTAAACGTATAAGAGAAAATTTTAGAAAGGACTTAATTTTAAATGAGTTCTTGTTAATTGACCAGTTTTACTGTGGTGGTAGCAGTGCTGAGAACACCAGCCCGTCACTAACCTTCTTGCTACAGGCATAAGGATTCTTTAACCAGAAACTGCAGGTGAAGCTTGTGAAGACCACAGCTGATGCACAATCACGAATTAGGAGACACCTCTGACAGTACCAGGAGCTAGTGACAAACTCTAGCTCTTGTGCCATCCAAGATACTGTCACTGTACTGAGAAATTCATAGTGTGTTAGTGGCTTATAGGGCCTCTGGCGGCTGCCGCCCCCGCCAGTATTTTGTTTACGTTGTTTTATTTGTTTTAACGCAGGTCTTGTATTTTACTTGTCATCTGGTGAATTTTTCTTCTTTTTTATTTTTCCCTGGCCTGTTGTCTCACTTTGTGTATGTTGTATTTATTGCCAAGTCTACGTACACTCTTCTAGATTCTATATTATCCTGTCACCCATACGGGATTAGCCCTTTTTTTAGTGATAGTTATAATACGACTATGCTACTATTAATACTACTACTACTACTACTAATATTATTACTACGACTACTACCACTAATAATAATAATATATATACTTGTCATTGTTGCTGTTAGTCTCCGTTACTCTCTATTACTCCATGCACTTGTTTCTTGCGCCTACAAGTATTTTATGTTGTCCTTGCTTCAGTTTATTTGACTTTCTATTCTTGTTGCTTCTTTATTGTTCTGTTTCAACTCCCGGATCTGAATAGTCTATTATTTTTGTGTTGGATTGTGCTTGATGCAGGAAGAGGGGAGATGGAAAGGAGGGGAACAATAAGAGAAATGGAGAGAGGGGAGATGAGGGAAGGAGAAAGAGAGAGGTGAAGAGAGCCGGGGCAGGAGAGAGAGAGAG
This sequence comes from Cherax destructor, assembly GCA_009830355.1. Taxonomy (NCBI): domain Eukaryota; kingdom Metazoa; phylum Arthropoda; class Malacostraca; order Decapoda; family Parastacidae; genus Cherax; species Cherax destructor. Next base: position 23,055 of record WNWK01010528.1, on the reverse strand, counting down.
AGAGACAGAGAGAGACAGAGAGGGAGAGAGACAGACAAAGAGACAGAAAGAGGAAGAGACTTTAGGGGGTACAGAAATGAAAGGAAAATGAGGGGACTTGTTTGTGTTTGAGAAGGGAAGGGACAATACACAGAGGGGAGAAGAACAAGGGAGGAGGGAGAGAGAGAGAGAGAGAGAGAGAGAGAGAGAGAGCTAGCGGAAGCAGGGCGCTGGAGACGAGGCAAATCCGGGAGAGGGGAAGGAGGTGGAGAGGTCGATAACCGGAAGGGGAAGTAAGGACGAGAGGGGGAGGGAGGGAGGGAGAGAGAGAGAGAGAGAGAGAGGAGCCGAGATACGACGGGAGAGGACCCAGCCCTAGTCGACACGAGGGAAGAAGACTGGGGTGACACGAGGGGAGAAGACTGGGGTGACACGAGGGGAGAAGACTAGGGTGACACGAGGGGAGAAGGCTGGGGTGACACGAGGGGAGAAGACTGGGGTGACACGAGGGAGAAGGCTGGGGTGACACGAGGGAAAAGACTGGGGTGACACGAGGGAGAAGGCTGGGGTGACACGAGGGAGAAGACTGGGGTGACACGAGGGGAGAAGACTGGGGTGACACGAGGGAGAAGGCTGGGGTGACACGAGGGGAGAAGACTGGGGTGACACGAGGGGAGAAGGCTGGGGTGACACGAGGGGAGAAGGCTGGGGTGACACGAGGGAGAAGGCTGGGGTGACACGAGGGAGAAGGCTGGGGTGACACGAGGGGAGAAGACTGGGGTGACACGAGGGGAGAAGACTGGGGTGACACGAGGGGAGAAGGCTGGGGTGACACGAGGGGATAAGACTGGGGTGACACGAGGGGAGAAGGCTGGGGTGACACGAGGGGAGAAGGCTGGGGTGACACGAGGGGAGAAGGCTGGGGTGACACGAGGGGAGAAGGCTAGGGTGACACGAGGGGAGAAGGCTAGGGTGACACGAGGGGATAAGACTGGGGTGACACGAGGGGATAAGACTGGGGTGACACGAGGGGATAAGACTGGGGTGACACGAGGGGATAAGACTGGGGTGACACGAGGGGATAAGACTGGGGTGACACGAGGGGATAAGACTGGGGTGACACGAGGGGATAAGACTGGGGTGACACGAGGGGATAAGACTGGGGTGACACGAGGGGATAAGACTGGGGTGACACGAGGGGATAAGACTGGGGTGACACGAGGGGATAAGACTGGGGTGACACGAGGGGATAAGACTGGGGTGACACGAGGGGATAAGACTGGGGTGACACGAGGGATAAGACTGGGGTGACACGAGGGAAGATGGTGACATGAGGGAAGATGGGACACGAGGGGAAAGACTGGGGTGACACGAGGGAGAAGACTGGGGTGACACGAGGGGAGAAGACTGGGGTGACACGAGGGGGAAGACTGGGGTGACACGAGGGAGAAGACTGGGGTGACACGAGGGAGAAGACTGGGGTGACACGAGGGAGAAGACTGGGGTGACACGAGGGGAGAAGACTGGGGTGACACGAGGGAGAAGACTGGGGTGACACGAGGGAGAAGACTGGGGTGACACGAGGGGAGAAGACTGGGGTGACACGAGGGGAGAAGACTGGGGTGACACGAGGGGAGAAGACTGGGGTGACACGAGGGGAGAAGACTGGGGTGACACGAGGGGAGAAGACTGGGGTGACACGAGGGAGAAGACTGGGGTGACACGAGGGGAGAAGACTGGGGTGACACGAGGGGAGAAGACTGGGGTGACACGAGGGGAGAAGACTGGGGTGACACGAGGGGAGAAGATTGGGATGACACAAGGGGAGAAAACCGGGCGACGTGAGGGGTAGATCGGAACGAGATGAAAGGAGAGATGGAGGATGAAAAAGGGAGAGAAGTGGGAGAGTGATTGTGGAGTGAGAAAACAAAGAGGGAAAGTAGAATAAGAAAGCTTACAGTGGAGTGAAGAGGAATGAAAGATGGGGAGGTAAAGAAAGAGAAGGAAGGGAGGGAGAAAGGAAGACGGGTAGGGAGAATAAAAGGATGCAAGTGAAAGGCGGAGAGTAATAAGAAGGAAGGAACAGCAGCATCTCGAGAAACAGCCAGTAACAAGGGACATAATTAACAATAACAACAGCATTAAAACCAGCAACAGAAGACACCGCTAGTGACAACCATATAAGAACAACAACAACAGCATCACCACCAACAAGAAAAGCAAGAACAGCATCACCACCAAGAACAAGAAAAGCAAGAACAGCATCACCACCACCAAGAACAGCATCACCATCAAAAACAAAAGCATCACCAACAAGAACAGCATCACCATTAACAAGAACAGCATCACCACCAAGAACAGCATCACCAACAATCACAGAACGAACAGCATCAACAAAAACAGCATCAACAAGAACAGCATCACCAAGAAAAGAAAGAACAGCATCACCACTAACAAGAACAGCATCACCACTAACAAGTAAGAACAGCATCACCACTAACAAGTAAGAGCAGCATCACCACTAACAAGTAAGAGCAGCATCACCACTAACAAGTAAGAACAGCATCACCACTAACAAGTAAGAGCAGCATCACCACTAACAAGTAAGAACAGCATCACCACTAACAAAAACAGCATCGCCAACAAGAACAGCATCACCAACAAGAACAGCATCACCAACAAGAACAGCATCACCAACAAGAACAGCATCACCACCAACAAGAACAGCATCACCACCAACAAGAACAGCATCACCACCAACAAGAACAGCATCACCACCAACAAGAACAGCATCACCACCAACAAGAACAGCATCACCACCAACAAGAACAGCATCACCACCAACAAGAACAGCATCACCACCAACAAGAACAGCATCACCACCAACAAGAACAGCATCACCACCAACAAGAACAGCATCACCACCAACAAGAACAGCATCACCACCAACAAGAACAGCATCACCACCAACAAGAACAGCATCACCACCAACAAGAACAGCATCACCACCAACAAGAACAGCATCACCACAACAAGAACAGCATCACCACCAACAAGAACAGCATCACCACCAACAAGAACAGCATCACCACCAACAAGAACAGCATCACCACCAACAAGAACAGCATCACCACCAACAAGAACAGCATCACCACCAACAAGAACAGCATCACCACCAACAAGAACAGCATCACCACCAACAAGAACAGCATCACCACCAACAAGAACAGCATCACCACCAACAAGAACAGCATCACCACCAACAAGAACAGCATCACCACCAACAAGAACAGCATCACCACCAACAAGAACAGCATCACCACCAACAAGAACAGCATCACCACCAACAAGAACAGCATCACCAAGAAGAAGAACAGCATCACCAAGAAGAAGAACAGCATCACCAAGAAGAAGAACAGCATCACCAAGAAGAAGAACAGCATCACCAAGAAGAAGAACAGCATCACCAAGAAGAAGAACAGCATCACCAACAAGAAGAACAGCATCACCAACAAGAAGAACAGCATCACCAACAAGAAGAACAGCATCACCAACAAGAAGAACAGCATCACCAACAAGAAGAACAGCATCACCAACAAGAAGAACAGCATCACCAACAAGAAGAACAGCATCACCAACAAGAAGAACAGCATCACCAACAAGAAGAACAGCATCACCAACAAGAAGAACAGCATCACCAACAAGAAGAACAGCATCACCAACAAGAAGAACAGCATCACCAACAAGAAGAACAGCATCACCAACAAGAAGAACAGCATCACCAACAAGAAGAACAGCATCACCAACAAGAAGAACAGCATCACCAACAAGAAGAACAGCATCACCAACAAGAGAACATCACCAACAAGAGACAGCATCACCAACAAGAAGAACAGCATCACCAACAAGAAGAACAGCATCACCAACAAGAAGAACAGCATCACCAACAAGAAGAACAGCATCACCAACAAGAAGAACAGCATCACCAACAAGAAGAACAGCATCACCAACAAGAAGAACAGCATCACCAACAAGAAGAACAGCATCACCAACAAGAAGAACAGCATCACCAACAAGAAGAACAGCATCACCAACAAGAAGAACAGCATCACCAACAAGAAGAACAGCATCACCAACAAGAAGAACAGCATCACCAACAAGAAGAACAGCATCACCAACAAGAAGAACAGCATCACCAACAAGAAGAACAGCATCACCAACAAGAAGAACAGCATCACCAACAAGAAGAACAGCATCACCAACAAGAAGAACAGCATCACCAACAACAAGAAAAGCAAGAACAGCATCACCAACAACAAGAACAGCATCACCAACAAGAAAACAGCATCACCAACAAGAAGAACAGCATCACCAACGAAAACAGCACCCAACAAGAACAGCATCACCAACAAGAAGAACAGCATCACCAACAAGAAGAACAGCATCACCAACAAGAGCAACAAGACACAACAAAGAACAGCATCACCAACAAGAAGAACAGCATCACCAACAAGAAGCAATCAAACAAGAGAACAGCATCACCAACAAGAAGAACAGCATCACCAACAAGAAGAAAAGCATCACCAACAACAAGAAGATCACACAAGCAAGAACAGCATCACCAACAACAAGAAAGAAAGGAACAGCATCACCAACAAGAAGAACAGCATCACCAACAAGAAGAACAGCATCACCAAAAATAGAATCAACAGAGAACAGCATCACCAACAACAAGAAAGCAAACAAGCAAAACAACAGGACAGCAACAACAGCACATACAACGAGAGAGACACAACCAATAGCATCAACGAGAAAGGACCAACAAAAAACAAGATAGACATCAACGAGAGAGGACACAACCAATAGCATCAACGAGAGAGGACACAACCAATAGCATCAACGAGAGAGGACGCAACCAATAGCATCAACGAGAGAGGACACAACCAATAGCATCAACGAGAGAGGACGCAACCAATAGCATCAACGAGAGAGGACGCAACCAATAGCATCAACGAGAGAGGACGCAACCAATAGCATCAACGAGAGAGGGCGCAACCAATAGCATCAACGAGAGGACGCAACCAATAGCATCAACGAGAGAGACGCAACCAATGCATCAACGAGAGAGGACGCAACCAATAGCATCAACGAGAAGGACGCAACCAATTGCATCAACGAGAGAGGACGCAACCAATTGCATCAACGAGGAGGACGCAACCAATGCATCAACGAGAGGACGCAACCAATAGCATCAACGAGAGAGGACGCAACCAATAGCATCAACGAGAGAGGACGCAACCAATAGCATCAACGAGAGAGGACGCAACCAATAGCATCAACGAGAGAGGACGCAACCAATAGCATCAACGAGAGAGGACGCAACCAATAGCATCAACGAGAGAGGACGCAACCAATAGCATCAACGAGAGAGGACGCAACCAATAGCATCAACGAGAGAGGACGCAACCAATAGCATCAACGAGAGAGGACGCAACCAATAGCATCAACGAGAGAGGACGCAACCAATAGCATCAACGAGAGAGGACGCAACCAATAGCATCAACGAGAGAGGACGCAACCAATAGCATCAACAGAGACGCAACCAATAGCATCAACGAGAGAGGACGCAACCAATAGCATCAACGAGAGACAGACGGCAACAACAATAGCATCAACGAGAAGGACGCAAAATAGCATCAACGAAGGACGCAAAACATCAACGAGAGGGACGCAACCAATAGCATCACCACCCATAACAAAGAGGGCACAAACAATAGCATCAAGAAGACAGGGCACAAACAATAGCATCAACAAGAAAGGGCACAAACAATAGCATCAAGAAGACAGGGCACAAACAATAGCATCAAGAAGACAGGGCACAAACAATATCACTAACAACAAGAGAGGGCACAAACAATAGCATCAACAAGAGAGGGCACACACAATAGCATCACCAGCAACAACAAGAGAGGGCACAAACAATAACATCTACAAGAAGACAGGACACAAACATGGCATCAACAAGAGCGGGCACAAACAATAGCATCACCATCAACAGGAGGAACCACCAATAAAAGAAGCAGCAAGGTAACAGCGACAGCAACATTAATAGCAATAACGAGGATAACATCGACAACGTGGTCGTCACAGCTGCCAATTGCCACACCTTTGACTGTGTGGGAATCAATAACTGGTTCATAGCTCTCTCTCTCTCTACACACACATACTCACTCACATTCACGTGATAAAAACTTCATGTGTCTCCATTTCAGGTTTACGACACGATTGAGGGGAGAGAACGAACCAACAAGACTGTATCTGGTTTTTACCTTAAATACATCTGACATAGGAGAAAAAGAATTATGGCAAACCATTGAGTGCTACTAACCTCATAATCCTCAGTAGAACTAAGTCTGTAAAGGAATACGGAAAAAATCGAGAGACAATCAAGACTACCGCCAGGAGAGGCTGCAGACAGGTGACTGCAGTTTCTAAATGCTTCACAGTAGGGAAGGAATGAGTACCTAACTGGGAAGTGTTTGGAGGCAGATGAGAAATTCATACCCAGAAGGCAGGATCTGGGAAGAACAGAGGGACTCCATGATTTACCAGTACATGCAGAGAAAGAAAGATGAAGACCACTATAGCATTAAGATAAAGCTTGTACGATGGCAGAGAACAGAAGCTGACAGAAGATCCAGAAATCAAAACACAGGTGAGAAATGAGACCGAACAACAGTTTGAGGCTGACATAATCGGAAAAGGTAAATAACAGATGAAACTGCTAGAAAATCAGTTGAGAAAGAAGACAAATATTAAAAAAGACTAAAGAAATAAGAAGGTAGTGAGATGTAAGTCTGCGAGAAGCTGAACAGACTTCCAAAGATGTTCTCTGGGGAATCAGTGTCAGTAATGGAGACAAAAAAGCTAACAGTGTATAGTGACCACCATCCACACAAGTGAAGAAGGAAAGAGGCTAGTTAGTGAATTGGAGGCATCAAGAGACAAAAGTACTGGAAGCTGACAGTTCGAGAAACTAATTGGTAAACTAGAAGAACTGGCCGACGTAATCGGAAAAGCACTAAAATAGATGAAAAAAAAAATCTACAATTAAAGAGACATTGATGGTCCGGTAGGATACATACGGGTTTATCTGATTATTATTAATAAAATGATTATAATTGTTAGTACAAATATAATCAAATTATTATAATTATACTATTATAAATATAATAATGATAATTATAATTATGCTAGTACAAATGTAATAGTATGGGAGGAGGTATGAGAACGGAGGTGTGATGAGAAGAGAACTTAGACGTACATTGTTATCGGTAAACGTTACGACGTACCAGAAAGAAACGAATGATATGTATTCCTGCTTGATGTTAGGAAAATAATGAGGGGAAAAAACTGTAGATGAAAATCTGCAGAATAATCTGAATAAACTGCAGGGATTTTTTCAAACAAATTATATTTAGATAAAAAACATTCATAGTTGGGATCAGCAATGTAAACTGAAAAATTCTCAAGAAAGCGAATCGTAAGCGAGCGGAAGGCCTCGGTCAAATGACCAAAAGCTCCAGCTGCGGGCCATCTTATGACTAAAACCCGCGTCAGAAAATACTTGTCCTGTTTCCTGACAGATCTTATCTAAGGGAATCAAAGTTAAAAAATGAAGAGAACTGCAGACTACTCACGGTATAAGACTGGGGACACCAGAAATGTATTAGTTCTTTTCACTTTATCTGAGTATCATCATGAGTTTGTCAAAGATTGAGAAGCAAGGTGAGAGTAATAACATGATCAAACCTCCGAATGTTGTAACTTAATCTGATGTATAGTAATTATGTGGGATCAGCTGACTTATTTACCACTACAGAAAGCTACGAAGTGATACAAAATATTTAGTGTTGAAGTTATCGTAGTGAATGCTGAAATGAAGGTGGAGTTTTGTACAGTTAATATTGCCCGACCAAACCAATGACTGAGAGGATTTACTGAAGCATTATTATTACCTTTGACAAGAACTAATAATTAAGATCTCAAGATAGGAAAAAATCCTCTTTTATCTCAGAAAAAATGACATTTAACACTTTTTCAGAACCAGAACAAAACAGTAGAAAGAGATGCCGAGGTTACTATGAAAAGACATTGTTGAGATAGTTATTGTAAGTGACACTAAGCAAGACCCCAGCAGCAGTCTCAACCTTATCCAACATGAGCGATGACAACCGTCATCTTATTATGGCTCAGTGATAGAGGCTTCAGACGAGTATACTAGCAAATATATATATATATATATATATATATATATATATATATATATATATATATATATATATAATCTGTTAAAGTTTGATCGTTATTATTGCAGTCTTAATTTCAATAAAAGTGCAGGCTTTTTAATCTTTCCGAAAAAATTATTTTGTCGTACAAATTTCAGATATGTAACAAAGTTAAAATGTCCTTGAAAAATATAACATGAAAAAATACATCGGTGCATATTGATTCTGGGCATATTCCAGCAGCTTTGGTTGTATTCCAGCAGCTTTGGTTGTATTCCAGCAAATCCTACGGGTTTAGCGCTCCCCATGATTATTATAATAATAATAATGTATTCTAGCAGCTTTGGATGCATTCTACCAGCTTTGGTTGTATTCCAGCAGCTTTGGTTGTATTCTAGCAGCTTTGGTTGTATTCTAGCAGCTTTGGTTGTATTCTAGCAGCTTTGGTTGTATTCTATCAGCTTTGGTTGTATTCCAGCAGCTTTAGTTGTATTCCAGCAACTTTGGTTGTATTCCAGTAGCTTTGGTAGTATTCTAGCAGCTTTGGTTGTATTCCAGTAGCTTTGGATGTATTCCAGTAGGTTTGGATGTATTACAGCAGCTTTAGTTTATTCCAGTGGCTTTGGTTGTATTCCAGGAGGTTTAGTTGTATTCAGCAGCTTTGGTTTATTCCAGTGGCTTTGGTTGTATTCCAGGAGGTTTAGTTGTATTCCAGGAGGTTTAGTTGTATTCCAGGAGGTTTAGTTGTATTCCAGCAGCTTTGGTTTATTCCAGCAGCTTTGGTTTATTCCAGTTGGTTTGGTTGTATTCCAGGAGGTTTAGTTGTATTCCAGGAGGTTTAGTTGTATTCCAGGAGGTTTAGTTGTATTCCAGCAGCTTTGGTTGTATTCCAACAGCTCTTCCAGTAGTTCAGTAGTTATGCCTGTAATCCAACAACTTTCTAACTTGCAGTAAGTAGAGAGAAAATATTTATACTAGTTACAATATTTGCAGCAACTCCAGTTTTCTTCAACAGATGTGGTACACTGGTGACCCCAGTGTATCATTGGTGATAGAAGTAATAAAACTCAGTCTATTATGGCACAGTATTTACATATACCAAAAACAGTACCGGTTCCATTACCGAACTTTGTGGAACTCCACTTGTTACACTGGTCCATTCTGGTACCTCTTCAAGACATATCACTCTGTTTCTTTATTTCATTAATTGCATACCAGTTATTCCTGCCTGCTCCTGCAGTGAATAAGACACATGTGCAACACTTAGATATCGTTATTGGAGAAACGTTTTGCCTGCGCATCAGGCTGCTTCTGTCGAATACAGGTGATTATAACAATGAATACTAAAAAAAGTGGAGAGGTAATATTCAAATGGTAAGTTCCTCGCCCTTGATAGAAAGTGGTTAGTCCCTTAGCCTAAAGCAAAGGCATAAAACCAGAGAGATATATACGTAATGTGAAGCATCTGGAGATGATGACACAGGTGAGCAGGGCCCACTAGTGGAAGTAAGTCATGTTAAACAGTTGCTAGGGATAGAGTTGGAGAAGACATTCTCTCTACCAAGACGTCATGGTGTTGCTGTGTCAGACAAACATCATATAAATGGTATACAATGGTGACAAGTTGATGAGTAAGACATGAGCAACACTTAGTATCTTAATTGTCGATTGGTTTCGCCTGCACAGCAGACGTCTTCAGAATACAAACGATTATGACAGTAGACACTTAGAAATGGAGAGGTAATATTAAGATGATCAGTCTCTCAACCTTGATAAAGGTGGTCAGTCCCTCTGCTCTACTCCAAGGGACTGACCACCTTTTATCAAGGCTGAAGGAGTGATCACCTCTCCGCTTCTACAGTCTCCAGGTCTCTTGCGTGGGTTGAGGTAGAGGGAGCGGGGACTATGAGATACACACACACACACACACACCTTTATCGCATTACGCATTGACCGACATACGTCTTGTTCGGTTCCTTCCAATGTTAGTCTGCCTTTATCGTCTTTTTCATCGTTTCTTAATGTTTTATATGTTTTGTTCATGTTTCCTTATTTTTTTTTATTCTCCAGTGATGTAAAGTTTATGTACAGTATCTCAGCCTCTCTCATATCTCAGCTCTTGTGCTTAAGTGATCTGCCTTGTGGCAGCCTTCTCAACTTCCTTATTTTTCACAGTATACTTTTTACGGGTTTAATACTGGCACTGCTACTCCGGTGTTGGTCCTACGTCATGTGTAGTGCTTCGAATGCCTCCTTATTCACATTCCAATTTTTTTTTATATATATTTGTCATCAGTGAATATGTCGCCCATGTTATCCTGTTTAGGTATTCCTCAAGCTGGAGGTTTGGCGCTATGGCCACCCATAGGTGCTGTTTCCTTTCAAATTTTATAAGTTGCCTCAAATTCAGGTGGTTTGTTACCTCTGGCCTCTTGCCTCCTAATTTAAACCTTACCATACTGCATTTATTGAGATTTAATTCCAGGACCCGCTTGTTGGACCATTCCTGCTTCATACTTAAATCTTCCTGTGCATCTTATTGCCCTATTCTCTTATTCATTTATCTAGTTTGCCATCGTCCGGAAAGACAGTCATATTTTCCCAGGTACAAGAACTGACCCTGGTGTGAGTCGGCTTTTTAATTCTCTCCATCCTGACACCACCTTCCTCACTCTGGCTCTGGTGTTTATGTGTTAGATTTCTCTTAACTATTTAAATACAATCCCTTCATTCATAAGAACATAAAGGAGGAACACTGCAGCAGGCCTGTTGTCCCATACTAGGCAAGTCCTTCACAATCCATCCCACTAACAGAATATTTGCTCAACCCAATTTTCAATGCACAGCAGCAGGCCTACTGGCCCATGCGAGGCAGGTCCAATTCTCCCACTGGCTTAAGCCAGTGCCTTAACCTAGTCAGATCAGTCACATTCACTTAAGGGAGGAGCACGGCATCTGACCTAGTAGCACAAGCTAGTCAGGTCCAACTCACACCCACCCACACCCACTCATGTATTTATCCAACCTATTTTTTAAAACTACACAACGTCTTAGCTTCTATGACGGTACTCGGGAGTTTGTTCCACTCATTCACAACTCTATTACCAAACCAGTGCTTTCCTATATCCTTCCTGAATCTGAATTTTTCCAACTTAAAATCATTGGTTCGAGTCCTGTCTAGGCTAGATAGTTTTAGCACGCTATTTACATCCCCTTTATTAATTCCTGTTTTCCATTTATACACCTCAATTATATCCCCCCTAATTCTACTCCTTTCTAGAGAGTGCAGATTCAGGGCCCTCAGTCTATCCTTATAGGGAAGATTTCTGATACATGGGATCAACTTTGTCATCCTCCTTTGTACGTTTTCCTGATTTTTGTACAGTGTAATTTTGTTTCTTGTGAGTGACCGCGTCGAAGTCGTTCTGACAGTCTAGTGATATACAGTCCGCCCTGCCGAGTCCTTGTTATCGTATCTTAGAAATCAAAAATGTTGAATCAGTGCTGATTATTTAGAGCAAAGTGGGTCCTTGATTATTTTCTCATCATCTTGCCGGATATGGTTGATAACACTACAAGAAGGATGCCTTGATACTGGTGATAGGCTGTTGACACAAGAAACTGGAACTACCCCTTCCCTTTCTCTTATCAAACCCGATTACCTTCCATTCTCCAGGTGTTGAACGATCCCTACGAGTCTCTCTCTTCTCCGTGAATATAATAATAGTTGTATTAATGTTGGTAGAATTACTTACAATGTGTTAGGTAAAAGGACACAAGTGCAACTAATGCGACATTTTATTGTGGCAACGTTTCACTCCTGTAGAGCGAAACTTTGCCAAAATAAAATGTCGCATTAGTTGCACAGGTGTACTTTTACCTAACATAATAATAGTTATCTAATCATATTTCTTCATAGTAACAAAGAAAGGCATTTGCACAAGTTGGAAGGTGAAGGGGAACGTACAGCAGCCCAGCATATCTATGATTACAGGGTATTACACTGGTCTGCATTTGTAATGTTTTTAATTTTTATTTTTATTCATGGTTGCGATTTTACATATTCTTGGGCTGCTGATTGTAAATATCTAAACCATATTGCTCTATCACGTAAGGATTTTGAATAAAATACATATTAATGATAAATGTGAATTTTTAATAAATTGTTACTTTATTAAAATTAGGCAAGTAATCATGGAAAAGCACATTCTGTTAGTTTTAAGAACATATGCATTCCAAATCAACATGAATCAAATCAAATGATTTTATTAAAAAAATATGCTCCTAATGGTTAGCCTACATACTGAATCAAAGGAATGAAAATCGCTTTGATTTTCGCTTGTGCTGTGCATCGAGACCATTACGTTTCAATGACCAGCAGTAATCTGCCATCATGTTGACATTCCATTTGCCCTGGTATCGAGTTTCCATAGTCCAATTATGCTGATGGAACCGTTCTCCTTGTTCTTCACTGTAGTCCCCACAATTGTTGGGAAAATAGTCAAGATGTGAGTGCAAAAAGTGCATCTTCACACTCATTCTAGACCCAGGTTGTTGGAAACTTGAAATCAGGTCTTGGATAATTTTTTCATATTCGGGGGAGCGCCTGTTTCCCAGGGAGTAGTGGACAATCTGCTTGAATAAAAACCAGGCATTCACCTCGACACCTGCTAATGCTTCATCAGAATGCTTGTCCTTCATCAATTCCCGAATCTGACGACCAACAAAGATTCCTGTCTTTAGCTTGCCTTCACTTATACTAGGAAACTTTGACTCCAGGTACTTGAAAGCAGTTCCATTCTTGTTCAAGGCCTTCACAAAATTTTTCATAAGCCCTAATTTGATGTGGAGTGGTGGCAGCAGAATTTTCTTGGGGTCAACTAGTGGCACAGTTTTCACGTTGTGATTTCCGAGTAAGAAGCTGGTTCTTGGTGGCCAGTGTTTTTGTTCATAGTGCTGGCTGTCTGCCTTACTATCTCAAAGACACAGAAAATAGGGATACTTGGTGTATCCGCCTTGAAGACCTAGTAGTAGAGCAATAACTTTTAAATCACCACAAATGAGAAAATTGTGATTCTGGTACTTGATTGCAGATACAGTGGTACCTCTACTTACGAGCAGCTCCCAACTCGAATAATTATGTAAGTGTATTTTTGTAGGTGCTTTTGTAAGTGTATTTTTGTAGGTGCTTTTGTAAGTGTATTTTTGTAGGTGCTTTTGTAAGTGTATTTTTGGGGGTCTGAAATGGATTAGTCTAATTTTCATTATTTCTTATGGGAAAAAATTCCTTCGGTATCGGCACTTGAATAGCCGTCTGGAACGAATTTTGCTCGTAAGTAGAGGTACCACTGTATTAGTGTCTTCATATTTGCGTAAGTTTCTGACATTTGGACACTATGGCCAATTGGCACAGATGCAGCTGTGTTGCCATTGTAGAGAAGTACAGCCTTTAAACTTCTTTTAGAAGAATCAATGAAGAGTCTCCATTCATCTGCTTTGTATGACATCCCCATGTGTTCAATAAGGCCAGAAATATTTGAACAGAAAACTAAAGTTCCTCTTTGTCAAAGCACTGAGTGAATTCCGCTTCACAATGACGATACCAAGCTAATGTTGTTCCAGGAGCTAGAAGCCTGTGTTCCTTCAGTCTAGAGCCAAGTAACTGTGCACTTTCTTTTGGAAGGTTAAGGTCTTCCACCAAGTCATTGAGCTCAACTTGGTTGAAGGGTTTGGGAACATTTGTTGGTGGTTCATAGTCTACTTCCATCTCCTTAGAATCACTGGTATCAGACTGATGAAATTTGCCATGTCTCAGGTGGCACAGGTACAGGAATATCTTCAGAGTGTGGAACAGCCTTATTGCTGAAGGAATATTTGGGTATATTATGAGATCTTTAGTCTTCTTGTTGAATCCAGCTACTTTAGTCATACAAAGGTAGCAGTCATCATGGTGGTTCATCTGCTCCCGCCATACCATTGGTACTCCAAAGGGCATACATTTAAGTTTTCCAACTGACCACATTTGGAGCTTACTGATGCAACTCTTGCAAGCTTTGTGTGGTGCAAATGGTTTGTCCTGGTCTCCAAGTTTGCAGCCAAAATAACAAAGTAGCAGCGCTTCAATAAAGGGGTAATGTTACTCCGGGAATCTAAAGGGGTGAATTGCCCGCAGACATAGCAATATATGTCTGGTGAATTTATGCAGCATCTAGACATATTAATAATCTGAAAATAAATAAAAATACATTAGATTTAACATTTAAGTCAGTATAAGGTAAGCATTTTAATTGGTAATATACCACTTTCTCATTTACTTATGTTATACGAAAAGAGAAAAGTAACGTTTCCGTATAACTTGACAACCTGATGTGATAGAGAGGAATAAAAAACACAATGAATGACTATTTTCCATATATATACCGAAAAAGATACCATAGTCAATAAAAAAAATCATGCAGTCAGTGTTATTATTAAAGTCTGAGTCAGTTATTATCTTTGGTAATAATGACAATATTTATATCAGGTCTACTGTTGTTCAGATTAGCTCTCCTCTCCTAAGTTTCCATTGTGAATTATTGCAACCACAGTATTGTGGCTGTGATTTTTCATGTAGTTATCTCTTTGTAGATGTTGCAACAGAGCAGTGATCATGGTGTCACAACTTTGCAGATGTTGCAGCAGAGCAGTGATCATGGTGTCATAACTTCGCAGATGTTGCAGCAGAGCAGTGATCATGGTGTCACAACTTTGCAGATGTTGCGGCAGAGCAGTGATCATGGTGTCACAACTTTGCAGATGTTGCAACAGAGCAGTGATCATGGTGTCACAACTTTGCAGATGTTGCAGCAGAGCAGTGATCATGGTGTCACAACTTTGCAGATGTTGCAACAAAGCAGTGATTATGGTGTCATAACTTTGCAGATGTTGCATCATGGTGTCATAACTTTGCAGATGTTGCAACAAAGCAGTGATTATGGTGTCAACTTTGCAGATGTTGCAGCAGAGCAGTGATCATGGTGTCATAACTTTGCAGATGTTGCAACAGAGCAGTGAGATATGGTGTCATAACTTTGCAGATGTTGCAGCAGAGCAGTGATCATGGTGTCATAACTTCGCAGATGTTGCAACAGAGCAGTGATCATGGTGTCACAACTTTGCAGATGTTGCAGCAGAGCAGTGATCATGGTGTCATAACTTCGCAGATGTTGCAACAGAGCAGTGATCATGGTGTCACAACTTTGCAGATGTTGCGGCAGAGCAGTGATCATGGTGTCACAACTTTGCAGATGTTGCGGCAGAGCAGTGATCATGGTGTCACAACTTTGCAGATGTTGCAACAGAGCAGTGATCATGGTGTCACAACTTTGCAGATGTTGCATCAGAGCAGTGATCATGGTGTCACATCTTCGTTACATTGTTTCTCATTCATAATTCATAATTTCTCATTCATAAAGTGTGGCTATATTACCCTGTATGTAGCACATCGCTACCTCCTCCTGCCTACCCTTGCAGCTGTGCAACACTGTCTGTGAAGAAATATTTCCTAGAATCCTCTCTGCACCTCCCAGGTATAAAAATAACACTAGTGGTATTTCTGGGGCGCACTCCTTCACAACACATTCCTTCGCTTTCATCTTTTTATAAATTCTGATGTCATTAACTCGTATATTTTTAGCACTTCTGATTACAAGCGTTCCAAAGACAATATATATATATATATATATATATATATATATATATATATATATATATATAATATATATATATATATATATATATTATAGGAAAAGAGAGAGAGAGAGAGGTGGAAATAAAGAAAACGTGTAAGATAGCGAGAAGGGCGAATAAAGTGGAGCTGGAGAAAGTAAAGGAGCTGAAGGGTGCGATAGAAGAAACGACGCTATAGGAAACGAGAAAAGCAGAAGTATGAGTGAGGAGGAGAATAACGAAGGGAGGAAGAGGTGGTGGAGGGGAGGAAGAATCAATACTCGGAAGTACGAGGGGGAAATGAACCCCAGCGTCCCAAGGGAAGAAGGGAGGGAGTAAAGGAAGGAGGGTGAGAGGAAAGGAAGGAGAGAGGGAGGAAAGGAAGGAGGGTGAGAGGAAAGGAAGGAGGGTGAGCGGAAAGGAAGGAGCGTGAGCGGAAAGGAAGGAGGGTGAGAGGAAAGGAAGGAGCGTGAGCGGAAAGGAAGGAGGGTGAGAGGAAAGGAAGGAGGGTGAGAGGAAAGGAAGGAGGGTGAGAGGAAAGGAAGGAGGGTGAGAGGAAAGGAAGGAGGGTGAGAGGAAAGGAGGGTGAGAGGAAAGGAAGGAGAGGGGAGGAAAGGAAGGAGGTGAGGGAAAGGAAGGAGGGTGAGAGGAAAGGAAGGAGGGTGAGAGGAAAGGAAGGAGGGTGAGAGGAAAGGAAGGAGGGTGAGAGAAGGAAGGAGGGTGAGGAAAGGAAGGAGGGTGAGAGGAAAGGAAGGAGGGTGAGCGGAAAGGAAGGAGGGTGAGGAAGGAAAGGAAGGAGGGTGAGAGGAAAGGAAGGAGGGTGAGAGGAAAGGAAGGAGGGTGAGAGGAAAGGAAGGAGGGTGAGAGGAAAGGAAGGAGGTGAGAGGAAAGGAAGGAGGGTGAGAGGAAAGGAAGGAGAGGGAAGAGAGAGGAAAGGAAGGAGGGTGAGAGGAAAGGAAGGAGGGAGAGAGGAAAGGAAGGAGGGAGAGAGGAAAGGAAGGAGGGTGAGAGGAAAGGAAGGAGGGAGAGAGGAAAGGAAGGAGGGTGAGAGGAAAGGAAGGAGGGGAGAGGAAAGGAAGGAGGGGAGGAAGGAAGGAGGGGAGGAAAGGAAGGAGGGTGAGAGGAAAGGAAGGAGGGTGAGAGGAAAGGAAGGAGGGTGAGAGGAAAGGAAGGAGGGTGAGAGGAAAGGAAGGAGGGTGAGAGGAAAGGAAGGAGGGAGAGAGGAAAGGAAGGAGGGTGAGAGGAAAGGAAGGAGGGTGAGAGGAAAGGAAGGAGGGTGAGAGGAAAGGAAGGAGGGAGAGAGGAAAGGAAGGAGGGTGAGAGGAAAGGAAGGAGGGAGAGAGGAAAGGAAGGAGGGTGAGAGGAAAGGAAGGAGGGTGAGAGGAAAGGAAGGAGGGTGAGAGGAAAGGAAGGAGGGTGAGAGGAAAGGAAGGAGGGGAGAGGAAAGGAAGGAGGGGAGGAAAGGAAGGAGGGTGAGAGGAAGGAAGGAAGAGAGGAGTGAGGAAAGGAAGGAGGGTGAGAGGAAAGGAAGGAGGGGAGGAAAGGAAAAGGAAGGAGCGGCAGGAAAGGAAGGAGCGAGGCAGGAAAGGAAGGAGCGAGGCAGGAAAGGAAGGAGCGAGGCAGGAAGGAAGGAGCAGGCAGGAAGGAAGGAGCGAGGCAGGAAGGAAGGAGAGGAGGGAAGGAAGGAGCAAGGCAGGAAAGGAAGGAGCAGAGGCAGGAAGGAAGGAGCAGGCAGGGAAGGAAGGAGCAAGGCAGGAAAGGAAGGAGCAGAGGCAGGGAAGGAAGGAGCGAGGCAGGGAAGGAAGGAGCGAGGCAGGGAAGGAAGGAGCAAGGCAGGGAAGGAAGGAGCAAGGCAGGGAAGGAAGGAGCAAGGCAGGGAAGGTAGGAGCAAGGCAGGGAAGGAAGGAGCGAGGCAGGGAAGGAAGGAGCGAGGCAGGGAAGGTAGGAGCGAGGCAGGGAAGGAAGGAGCAAGGCAGGGAAGGAAGGAGCGAGGCAGGGAAGGTAGGAGCGAGGCAGGGAAGGTAGGAGCGAGGCAGGGAAGGTAGGAGCAAGGCAGGGAAGGAAGGAGCAAGGCAGGGAAGGAAGGAGCAAGGCAGGGAAGGAAAGAGGGAGGGTGGGAGATAAAAGGAAGGAGCAAGGCAGGGAAGGAAATAGGGAGGGTGGGAGATAAAAGGAAGGAGCAAGGCAGGGAAGGTAGGAGCGAGGCAGGGAAGGAAGGAGCAAGGCAGGGAAGGAAATAGGAAGGATATAGAAGGAAGGAGAGAGGCAGTAACAGTGGCGAGAGAAGTTGGAGAGGAAATGCAGAACAAAAGGAGAGAGGATGGAAGAGACATAAAGCCAAATGAATAAAGAGGAAATGGAGTGGAGAGAAAGGGGGGGAGGAGGAGGAGCCATTAAAAAAAATATGTTGGAGAGGGAAAAGAGAGAGCATGAGTGAAGAAAGATGAGAGGAAGTAACGTGGGAAACAAGAGTAAGAGAAAGATTACCAGTAGATAAAGTGAGGGTGAAGATGTCAAGTGAAGATGAAGAAGGTCAAGTGAAGATGAAGAAGGTCAAGTGAAGATGAAGAAGGTCAAGTGAAGGTGAAGAAGAGGTCAAGTGGAGGTGAAGAAGAGGTCAAGTGGAGGTGAAGAAGAGGTCAAGTGGAGGTGAAGAAGAGGTCAAGTGGAGGTGAAGAAGAGGTCAAGTGGAGGTGAAGAAGAGGTCAAGTGGAGGTGAAGAAGAGGTCAAGTGAAGGTGGAGAAGAACATGAATAAATTAGTAAAATATAATCGATATTTTAATTACCATCATTAGTTACCCAGCCATGTGTGGCTATATTACCCAGCCATGTGTGGCTATATTATTGCTTTACCAGCCATGTGTGGCTAATTACCACTGTTTATATTACCCAGCCATGTGTGGCTATATTACCCAGCCATGTGTGGCTATATTACCCAGCCATGTGTGGCTATATTACCCAGCCATGTGTGGCTATATTACCCAGCCATGTGTGGCTATATTACCAGCCATGTGTGGCTATATTACCAGCCATGTGTGGCTATATTACCAGCCATGTGTGGCTATATTACCCAGCCATGTGTGGCTATATTACCCAGCCATGTGTGGCTATATTACCAGCCATGTGTGGCTATATTACCCAGCCATGTGTGGCTATATTACCAGCCATGTGTGGCTATATTACCAGCCATGTGTGGCTATATTACCAGCCATGTGTGGCTATATTACCAGCCATGTGTGGCTATATTAACCAGCCATGTGTGGCTATATTAACCAGCCATGTGTGGCTATATTAACCAGCCATGTGTGGCTATATTACCCAGCCATGTGTGGCTATATTACCCACCATGTGTGGCTATATTACCCAGCCATGTGTGGCTATATTACCCAGCCATGTGTGGCTATATTACCCACCATGTGTGGCTATATTACCCAGCCATGTGTGGCTATATTACCCAGCCATGTGTGGCTATATTACCCAGCCATGTGTGGCTTATTACACCTCTATTCCCAGCCATGTGTGGCTATATTACCCAGCCATGTGTGGTATATTACGATGTGGCTATATTACCCAGCCATGTGTGGCTATATTACCCAGCCATGTGTGGCTATATTACCCAGCCATGTGTGGCTATATTACCCAGCCATGTGTGGCTATATTACCCAGCCATGTGTGGCTATATTACCCAGCCATGTGTGGCTATATTACCCAGCCATGTGTGGCTATATTACCCAGCCATGTGTGGCTATATTACCCAGCCATGTGTGGCTATATTACCCAGCCATGTGTGGCTATGCTTAACGTCGTCCAGCAAGTCTGCAGTTTCTCTCACGTTTTTACATATCAGTCTTCACCAGGATGTGCGACCCACAACAGTCCACTAACCAGGTACCTGTTTATGTAGCGTGATGCTGAGGGGTCATCGGGAGGGAAGGAATCTTACCCATAAGTCTCGCTATGACCCCTTAATCGAACCCGGGAGGTTTCGGTTGTGGGTCAGGGAAAGGAGTGAAGGGAGTCTCACAGACCTGATGTTGGTGAGATGAAACTGAAAGATGGGAGAGATAGAGAGAGAGAGAGAGAGAGAGAGAGAGAGCGAGCGAGCCGAATGTTGTATACATGAGACGAGAATGAAGACACTGGAGGCGAGGGGGTAACTGAAGTCCAATGGGGAGAGGCGTGTGTGATAGATGTGAGGAGGAGAAGACTGGGAAGGAAGAGCAGGTGATGAATCCGGGAAGGAAGAGCAGGTGATGAATCCGGGAAGGAGGAGCAAGTGATGACACTGGGAGAGGACCAAGTGATAAAACACTGAAGATCATGTGATGAAGCTGGAAAGGAAGACCAGGAAAGGGGTAGTGGAAGAGCAGGAGATACCACGGGGAGGGAGAACAAATTTGTTTTTTTTTGCAAAATTGGATACAGGTGTTGCTTTTGTGTTGTATCTGATAGTTAGACAGTGGGAACAAAAGGTAAGTGTTTCCCTGTCATACTGCATCACACAGGATGGCTCTCATAGTGTTGGAGTGTCAGCCTCAGCTGGGAGACTTCACTAAGGCACTGAGGATATCATCAGTTATTATATTAATGTTCCAGTAGTAGTACTACTGCTACTTTGGTAAACGAGCGAGGCAACACAAAATATAAATAGAACAGACAAAAGTGTTCGAGAGAAATTTTGAGTACATTATATATCTAAGAGTACACACATGCAGATACAATGTTATAATAGTCCGTCGACTTTTAAAACTGACGACAACAAGAATGAACGTTACGAAACAAACTTAAGTTCACTTGTTCTAAGCAACACCCACTAAATATACTCAGACCAAAGATAAACAGGACGGGGCTAACCTGCATTACTATGAATATATCATACACAGACACTTGCATTATTGCATACACATGTAATCAGATGAGTACACCAACATATGCCTTTGTAAATACACACATGCATACATTCTCGTAATATACACAGTACTGTATACAAACATATAAGGAGCAGTTGCTGATGGTACTGTATACACACATACGTATATTAGCAAAATGTACAGGAGTAAGTATTTCTTATCTGTCCTTGAGCGTGACAACATATGGAACATGTCAGGTACATGTGCGAGGACATGATGTCCTATTGTAAACATTAACATATGGAACGAATAATACAGTGAAGGAGGCAATGGTTATGACATCAGTATAAAATATATACATACTATATATATATATATATATATATATATATATATATATATATATATATATATATATATATATATATATATATAATAGTAGTAATAACAGTGGTAGTAACAGTAGCAGTAGTAGTACCGCAGGATGGGCAGGAGTAGCGGAGATGTAAGGAAATTTGCGCTTATATTTCGACGAACCGAGGGATCGAACCTGGGACCTTGCGATTAAGAGTTGAATTCTCTCACCGTTGAGCTGGTCGGCACCCATCTAAAACATGCGGGCACAGGATGGCGGAAACCATATGAGTAGAGAGAGTGTGCAGGAGTAGGTACTGGCAGGGCATAAAATGAAGGGAGGGGGAGGTGGGTGAGGGGAAGATAAAGTGATGAGGGAGGGCATTGTGAGAAACGAGGGGAGCAGAGGAAGAGGTCACTGATGGTGTCTTCATTCCCACTGATGTCTGATGATGTTCTCACCAAACACTCACCCTCACTCACCAAACACTCACCCTCACTCACCAAACACTCACCCTCACTCACCAAACACTCACCCTCACTCACCAAACACTCACCCTCACTCACCAAACACTCACCCTCACTCACCAAACACTCACCCTCACTCACCAAACACTCACCCTCACTCACCAAACACTCACCCTCACTCACCAAACCTCACCTCACTCAACCTCACTCACTCACCACCTCACCTCACTCACCAAACACTCACCCTCACTCACCAAACACTCACCCTCACTCACCAAACACTCCTGCTACATCCCAACACTCACCAAACACTCCTGCTACATCCAAACACTCGCCCTCACTCACCAAACACTCCTGCTACATCTCAACACTCATCCCAACACTCATCCCAACACTCACCAAACACTCCTGCTACATCCCAACACTCACCCTCACTCACCAAACACTCACCCTCACTCACCAAACACTCCTGCTACATCTCAACACTCATCCCAACACTCACCAAACACTCCTGCTACATCCCAACACTCACCCTCACTCACCAAACACTCCTGCTACATCCAAACACTCACCCTCACTCACCAAACACTCCTGCTACATCCCAACACTCACCATCTCTCACCAAACACTCACCATCACTCACCAAACACTCACCCTCACTCTACCATTAAATTCTTGCTAAGGAGTCGTTTCTTCATTTGTCGTAAAATTTTCTTAATACCTCTTAGAATCTCTTGTCTTTATAACGCTCTCACCTCCAGACACACAAATACCATTGTTCACTTCACACACCCCAAATTTATTCTAAACCTCGCAGTTCTTGAATTTAAACATTCATAATACTTTTTTCCTTTTTTTAATATAATTATTCAGTGAGCATTACTTAAGTGACCTTCTCTCAGATACACCTGTGGCTTAATTACTTTAACTTATTCTCATTCAAACTCTCTCACCGTTATTTGTTTTCTTTCACTCAGTTTCCTTTCATTTACATTATTAACAAACATTTTTTTCTAAATAGGCTTACTATTGCATTATTACCTGGAGTCTACCTGGAGAGAATTCCAGGGGTCAACGCCCCCGCGGCCCGGTCCGTGACCAGGCCTCTTGTTGGACCAGAGCCTGATCAACCAGGCTGTTACTGCTGGCCGCACGCAGTCCAACGTACGAACCACAGCCCGGCTGATCAGGTACCGACTTGAGGTGCCTGTCCAGTGCCTGCTTGAAGACAGCCAGGGGCTTGTTGGTAATCCCCCTGATGTATGCTGGGAGGCAGTTGAACAATCTTGGGCCCCTCACACTTATTGTGTTGTCCCTCAACGTGCTAGTGGCACCCCTGCTCTTCATTGGGGGAATGTTACATCGCCTGCCGAGTCTTTTGCTTTCGTAGGGAGTGATTTTTGTGTG
>WNWK01010527.1:0-69711 GCA_009830355.1 Cherax destructor | reverse complement strand
TTTGCTATGACTATTTCAGACCCATGACTAGTTACAGTACCCATGACTATTTCATCAGTACCCAGACTAGTTCATCAGTACTCCATGACTAGTTCATCAGTACTCCATGACTAGTTCATCAGTACTCCATGACTAGTTCATCAGTATCCATGACTAGTTCATCAGCTCCATGACTAGTTATCAGTACTCCATGACTATTTCATCAGTACCCATGACTAGTTCATCAGTATCCATGACTGTTCATCAGTACTCCATGACTAGTTCATCAGTACCCATGACTAGTTCATCAGTCTCCATGACTAGTTCATCAGTACTCCATGACTAGTTCATCAGTACCCATGACTAGTTCATCAGTACCCCCATGACTAGTTCATCAGTACTCCATGACTAGTTCATCAGTACTCCATGACTAGTTCATCAGTACTCCATGACTAGTTCATCAGTACCCATGACTAGTTCATCAGTACTCCATGACTAGTTCATCAGTACTCCATGACTAGTTCATCGGTCCCCGACTAGTTCATCAGTACTCCATGACTAGTTCATCAGTACTCCATGACAGTTCATCAGTACTCCATGACAGTTCATCAGCCCATGACTAGTTCATCAGTCTCCATGACTAGTTCATCAGTACTCCATGACTAGTTCATCAGTACTCCAGACTATTTCATAGTACTCCATGACTAGTTCATCAGACCCATGACTAGTTCATCAGTACTCCATGACTAGTTCATCAGTACTCCATGACTAGTTCATCAGTACCCATGACTAGTTCATCAGTACTCCATGACTAGTTCATCAGTACTCCATGACTAGTTCATCGTACCCAAGACTAGTTCATCAGTACCCATGACTAGTTCATCAGACTCCATGACTAGTTCATCAAGTATCTATTTTATTCCATGACTAGTTCATCATCCATGACTAGTTCATCAGTACCCATGACTAGTTCATCAGTACCCATGACTAGTTCATCGGGCCTCCATGACTAGTTCATCAACCCATGACTAGTTCATCAGACTCCATGACTAGTTTCAGTACTCCATGACTAGTTCATCAGTACCCATGACTAGTTCATCAGTACCCATGACTAGTTCATCAGTACTCCATGACTAGTTCATCAGTACTCCATGACTAGTTCATCAGTACTCCATGACTAGTTCATCAGTACTCCATGACTATTCATCAGTACTCCATGACTAGTTCATCAGTACTCCATGCCCAGTTCATCGGACCATGACTAGTTCATCGGTACTCCATGACTAGTTCATCTTTCCATGACTATTCAGGGGGTAAACCCAGTTTCACCCCGGTGCTCCATGACAGTTCATCGGTACCCATGACTAGTCCATCGGCCCAGACTAGTCCATCATCAGTACTCCATGACTAGTCCATCATAAGACTAGTTCACCATTCATCTTTAGAACCAACATAGCCATCATACCGAACCAAACTAGCCATCAAGATGAACCAACGACTAGCCATCAGCGGAAACACGAGAACTGAAAAAAGAGCGTTCTAGATGAAATATGGAAGTTCCTGTAACCGGTCCTCGGCCCGATCTTTTAACACGCCCTTTAAAAAAAACGACAAACATCTATAATGAAAATCTTGAAGACATGGGGGAGGTTACCATCTGCGGCAGTTGCGGAATTTAGAGGCGCCTGCAAAGGTTAGAAGGTGGGAGGACTGAAGAGTGGTTGAATGTTGACGTTGCGTATAATGCAGATACAGTAATCCGCAGAATATTAAAGGTTTGGAAACCCAGGATAATGAGAACTTTAATGAAAAGAATACCAGGGACCGACCCACTCAAATAACTTTTGCTCTAACTTGTTTGGTATTCATGGTTCCATTCAGGACAGCGATATATCGGAGCTGGAACACGTAAAAGATCGTTTCTGTTTTCGTGAGACAGAAACCATTTAAACTATGGAAAGCCTGAAGTACTGCTAATGTGGTTTCTGGAGGAGGGGGGAGAGGTAAAAGATAGTTGTTTGGAAAGGACAAGTAACTAATGACATTTTTTTTTGGCAAGTTTTCCTCCTGGGCTTTCGTTTACAAAAACACAGGATATATATATAGGTATTACGGAGATGAAAGATAGACCCACGGGTGGACAAAAAAATGAACATCTCATTCTTTAACATTTTCATTTTTATGGGTTTGTCCTCCATTTGCAGCTAAAACAACCAGATCGTCGAGGAACCGATTCATATAGCATTTAAACAGTATCCAGGAAATTGAGCATTCGTCAAGCAAACTCTGTTCTAACTCTTCTAAGACGACGGTGGAGGAAATCGGGTTTAGAGGAACATTGTTCACAGATCATCATCGCAGTTTGTTCTCCACGCCTGTGTAATTTTTGTATACTAGTGTAAGAGAAAATAGATATATGTGATTAGTGGCCCGTCTGTTTATGTCAAGTGCCACCGCCCCAGCGGTGGCCCTCACCTACCCGCCACCTAGAAGGAATTTTTTTCCTTACCTCGCTTGTTTTTTGCTCGGAACAGAGGATATAGATTACCTACCAACTCACCCGTTAACTGTATCTGGTGTTGTGTCGGCTTATTTTACCTTGTTGATTTCTTATTTAATATTATTTAAAAAATATCTAATATTTTCTATGTCCACTAAAGATATGGATTTTAGCTATTATTAAATATTTGCAATTATAATGGACAGAGTGTGGCCCTTTAAGCTTATTGAAAGAGGTTCAGCTGGTGAGGTTGCCATCCACTCAGAATAATTGATCACTCTTGATTTAGCGTCCATTATGTCCATCACATCTTGTGTTGTCATACCGATTAGTTCTTTCCTTTAATTCTTCCTTCGGGTAATTCGCAAAATTTGTTGTAGTCTCCTCGTTTGTCATCTGGTTGGTTTTGTGCCTCTCATAACACGTTTCTCTTCTGCACAGCTTCCGTGACGTAATAGTGCCATACTGCTGCTGTGTTGTAATAGTGCCATAGAAACTATCCCACACTGGATGTCTTAGTGGGTGTTGTCACCACTTCCGTACAGTAAATGCTGTAGATTAGGGTGATTACACAAAGCTGTTGTATCGAAGTTCGTTATATAAGAAAATTTATATAATGTATATTAGTTAACTATGAATAACTAAAATAAACACTTTGTCAGTGCTCAGTATTAACTTACATGGAAATAAAAACTCTGGAAATTATTGGCCTTTATATTTCGAACCCCTACTGGGGTCTCTTCAGCCGATACATAAAGAAAGAGAATTTATAGGAAGGTTGCGCCTTTCAACTGTTCGGTCAGCGTGGAGTGCCAGGTCAGCGCGTGGAAGACAGGTCAGGCAGTGAGTGTGATCAAAGTTCTTGAGGAAAGTTCAAAATTTGAGTGAAGTTATTCTGTGCTATGTAATTACTGATCTTGTGCTGGCGTTCTGTATTAGTTAACTATAATTTGTTACATATAAAATATATATTTTAAATTGTGTGTATAATTTCAGTACGTATATGCATTGTGCCATACAATTGCCTGCGGTTAAATTACTCCGGGTGAGAGAGCTGTGTGGTCGGAGATACCGGGTTCCTCAGGGTAAGAGCAACTAAGAACATAAGAACATAAGAAGAAGGAACACTGCAGCAGGCCTACTGGCCCATGCGAGGCAGGTCCAAATCTCCAACGGTTAGCCAATGCCCTGACCAGCCAGGTCAGGTTACATTCACTTAGGAAGGAGCACTGCATCTGACCTAGTAGCACAACCTAGTCAGGACCAATTCACACCCAACCGCACCCACTCATATAATTGTCCAGCCGACCACCTGGTCAGGTCACTTCCACTTAAGGAATTAGTACAGGTCAGGTTACATTCACTTAAGGAAGGAGCACTGCAGCTGACCTAGTACAAGCTCACACCCATCACACCCACTCATGTATTTATCTAACCTATTTTAAAACTACACAACGTCTTAGCATCTATGACGGTACTCGGAGTTTGTTCCACTCATCCACAACTCTATTACCAAACCAGTGCTTTCCTATATCTGAACTTTTCCAACTTGAAACCATTGCTGCGAGTCCTGTCTTGGTTGGATATTTTCACGCTATTTACATCCCTTTGTTTATTCCTGTTTTCCATTTGTACACCTCAATCATATCCCCTAATTCTACGCCTTTCTAGAGTGCAGATTCAGGGCCCTCAGTCTATCCTCATAGGAAGATTTCTGATACATGGGATCAACTTTGTCATCCTCCTCTGTACGTTTTCCAGTGCATTTATATCCATTCTGTAATACGTGACCAGAACTGTGCAGCATAATCTAAATGAGGCCTAACAAAGATATAGAGTTGAAGAACAACCTGAGGACTTCTGTTATTTATACTTCTTGATATGAAGCCAAGGATTCTGTTAGCTTTATTGCGAACACTTATGCACTGTTGTCTAGGCTTCAGATTACTACTAACCAGAACTCCTAAATCCTTCTCGCAATTACAAGTAATAAGATCTATATTATTCAGCTTATATGTGGCATGGTTATTGTCCTGCCCAACATTTAGAACTTTGCATTTGTTTACATTAAACTGCATCTGCCACTTCTCCGACCACTGCATCAGTCTATTCAAATCATCCTGGAGTGCTCTAATGTCCTCGTTTGAATGAATTGGACGGCCTATTTTGGTGTCATCAGCAAATTTACTTATGCTACTATTTATTCCCTCATCTATGTCGTTTATGTAAATTGTAAACAACAGGGGCCCAAAACTGACCCCTGTGGAACACCGCTTGAGACACGCCCCCATTCTGATTTCTCTCCATTTATGCAAACTCTCTGCCGCCTATTAGTCAACCATGCCTCTACCCAGGAAAAATTTCTCTTCCTATTCCGTGTGCCTTAAGTTTCCTCAGTAGCCTCTGATGTGGAACTTTATCGAAAGCCTTACTGAAGTCTATATACACAATATCATATTCATTACTATGATCTACCTCCTCAAACACCTTAGTGAAAAAGTTAGTAAATTCGTAAGACATGAACGCCCCTTTGTAAAACCGTGTTGAGATTCATTAATCAATTTATGCTTTTCAAGATGGCTACGAATTGCCTCGGCAATTATTGATTCCATAAATTTACCAACTATGGAGGTAAGGCTTATTGGTCTATAGTTCGAAGCTAAGGACCTGTCACCTGCCTTGTAAATAGGTATTACATTTGCCCTTTTCCACTTGTATGGCACTATGCCAGTTTGTAGTGATATATTGAAAAGATTTGCCAAAGGTTTGCTAAGTTCCTCTTTACATTCCTTTAAAACTCTTGCAAACAGTTCATCAGGGCCTGGGATTTGTTAGGTTTTAATTTCTCTATTTGTCTGAGGACCATGTCACTAGTTACCCCAATCGAGCATAGTCTGTTATCTTCCAGTTCTACATAATTTATTATTTCTGGAATTCTGCTAGTATCTTCCTGAGTAAAAACTGAGAGGAAGTAAGTATTGAAAATTTCACACATATCCTTATCACTGTCCGTGATCTGTCCTGAGTTACTCTTAAGTGGGCCTATCTTGTCCTAATCTTACTTCTGTATACCTGAAAGAACCCTTTTGGGTTAGTCTTCGAATCCTTGCGACCTTAGCCTCATAATCCCTTTTGCTTTTCTTATTCCTTTTTTATTTCTCTCTTAATTGAAAATATTGATTTCTTATCTGTCCATCCCTCTTTTGATACGCCTATATATGCCTCTCTTTTGACCAATGAGATGTTTTAATCTATTGTTCATCCATTTAGGATCATTTTGTTAGATCTAATTTCCCTACTTGGAACAAAAGTTGTCTGGGCAGCTAGAACTATGCTCAGGAAAACGTCATATTGTCAACCAAAACCACCTACCTGACCCATAGTCAGGTCATCCCAATTTAGCCCACCTAGGTAATTTCTCAGCCCCATGAAGTCGGCTACACGAAAGTCTGGAACAGAGACTTGATTGCAGTTACCTGGGTAATTCCATGATATATTAAAACTAAGTGATTTGTGATCGCTTTCCCAAAGCTCTTCATTAACCTCAAGATTATTAATTAGTGATTCTTTGTTAGCAAGAACCAAATCAAGCAAGTTGCTACCTCTAGTTGGTTCTGTCACAAACTGTTTTAAAACAATCCTGAACCGTATCAAGAAAGTCACTAGACTCAAGATTACCTGTCACATTGTTCCAATCAATTTGTCTAAAGTTAAAATCTCCCATTAACACAACATTTTCATATCTAGACGCCTTATGAATTTCGTCCCATAGCAGCTTACTGCGCTTCCTATCCAGGCTTGGGGTCTGTAAATCACACCCAAAATTAATTTTCACGACCCTCGAGAAACTGTAGCCAAACAGATTCTGTGTCAGCTGTTTCTAATCTTATATCTTGTCTAACACAACAATTTAAATTATCTCTGACATACATCGCCACTCCACCACCCTTCCTGTTGACCCTATCAGTGTGGAATAGTTTGTAACCCTGAATGTTGCACTCGGAAGGCATTTCTCTATCTTTCAGGTTGAACCAGGTCTCTGTTATAGCAATAATATCTATATTACCTGCACTTGCAAGTAATCTTAGCTCATCTATCTTATTTCTTAGACTCCTACTATTTGTATAGTAAACCTCAAGGGAGCTAGTCACTCGTTGCCCTCTACTATCTCTCTTTGTTTGTTGATCAATTGTTTTGCATTTACAAACAACTTTATTTTGAATCTTATCTTGTAAACATAACCCTGGGGTATCCTGGAAATATCTGCTGTTTCCAGGCCTAATACCACAGCCTGATTGTTTCCCACAAACACCCATACCTCTATAATCTATCAGTTTAAAGTCCTAGACAAGTCTCGAATGACCCCTCAATCAATTGGCTAATGCAACCACTCACCCCAGAGAGATGAACCCCATCCCTTGCATACATATCACGTTTGCCATAGAATTTGTCCCAGTTATCAATGAATGGAATTGCAAGTTCCTTGCAGTACCTGTCTAGCCAGCAATTTATACCAATTGCCCCAGACATCCATTCATTGCCCACCCTTTCTAGGCAAAATGCTACATATGATTGGGATACCTCCCTTAGACCTAACGACTTCTATGGCTGACCTATACTTATCTAGTAGCTCCTGTCTTCTGCCCTTCCCAATGTCATTACCACCAGCACTAAGACAGATAATAGGCTTGTTCCCATTACCTGACATAATATTATCCAACCTGCTGACTATGTCACCAATACCAGCTCCTGGGAGGCACACCCTCTGTCTGACCCTCCTGTCTCTGTTACAAAAGGCACGGTCCATATATCTTACCTGAGAGTCTCCCACAATCAGAATATTCTTACCTTGATTAGCAGGGGAGTCAGTGGTACCTTTAACCTCACTGACCACTGAAGTACACTCGTCCTGGAGAACAGAGAATCGATTTCCTACCTTCACATCTTCACTATTAACCTTCTTTATCTTCCTTCTTCCTGAATTGTGAACCACTTGCCACTTAAAGCGGCTGCCACTTTCACTGTTGGTAACCATTTCCTCCTTACCAGCTCCAACCATCTCACACTCACTCCCACACCCATCTAGGCGAAGCTTCAGCCTCCTATTTTCCTCCTGAAGTAGTAGAACCTCCTTCTTCAACACTTCAACCTGAGATTCTAAAACACTGCAGTGAGCCATGTGCTCGGTATCACCCCACGCTAATTCCCAGACAGCTTAGGACAGGTATGACCACACGTGACCACTGACTAAGACGCTGCTGGAGTTACTATTAAAGTGTTCTTGCTGTCATTAATCATCTTTTCTATAGGTAAATGAACACAAGATGCAACTAATGTGACATTTTATTGTGGCAACGTTTCGCTCTCCAGGAGCTTTGTCAAGCTGTACCACATGAGGCGAAAAGTAGTAGTAGTATGAGTGGAGGTAACTCTAGGTTGCTATGTGACTGTAGGGTTTATTCTTGGAGTAGAATTCTTACTAATACCTCCAGAATGACGAAGCTTCCATCCTTTCTGTAATCCAGTTTCATATTAAGTCGTTCTTCCTTTTCTCCATTCTCACTTTCATCAGGTACTCAAAACTTAGTACCACATGATCGCTGGCACCTAGTGCTTTCCTAGGTTTGGAAAACAGTGTTACGGCTCATCTGTACTTCTCGTTATTTTCTTTCCTATATATGGTGACTGAAAGTTCTTCATTACGGCCTTTTTTTTTTGTCGTTCTCAATTAGGGTCCCAATTCTTCTAGGGAACCGCCTTATGGTTAAAATCTCTCAACCACTGTTTTTAATAAGCGAACCATTCTCCTGTTTTCAACATATTCCTCACTTGGCGGCCTTCCATTTTTTGTTTATATTCTCGTGTATTAGCGAGTTCGATATTGGCCAGAGAATATTGAAATTTGCTGTTATGGTTGCGAAATGTTTACTGAAAACAATGAGTGGAAATTTCCTGTGTCATTTCCCAAACTCTTTTACACTTTCTTTGCCTAGAAATACCTGGGTTTACGCCTGTCAGATCCTTTTGCCAACACCATCTAGGTGTTACAACTGCGGATGTGGAATACATCTGGCAGTGATGTCCTCAGGTAGACAGCTCACCTCTCCTGACCTACACCCAGAAGATTGTTGTTTTCCCTTTCTCGGGCTTAAAAAGAAATAAATCAATATTGATTACAATATTGTAATTACCTACTGAGCTTTAGGTTACGTCTCCTAAATTTAGAACTGGTCTGTGTATTTTTTAAGTCATAATCTTGTTCTTGCAGTGAGGGAAGGTTTAGTACACGAGCGTTGAGGTGGTGTACATAGTACGCACTCACGCTCACAAGGGCTCATCATATATATATGAATTTGTGTACATTTTCTCTCGTTCAGTATATTAAATTTTTCATTCATAAAATAATTTTGTATTAATATAAATCATATTTATAAATATAATTTGAGCCATATCAACACCGTTGCATAGCTATGCCAAAAAATATGCTGTATATTAACATTTATTTCATTTTTCACTTACATTTGGAAATTGGGTTGGTATGCAAATGAGGTAGGAGTGTGCAGGTAAGCCGGAGCAAGAGGCGCCTTGCCTTACTTATTCATGCAATCTTACCAATGTTGTAGAGTGTACCAAAGTTTTCTCATCCTTCCTATTTTTCACGCATTTCTCTGAATGAATTTTTTTTCGAATATTTTTTATCGTATATATTTTATTCTGATTTTGAGCAATAAGTTTTTAATATATATATATATATATCAATAACTACACTGCACTAGCCAGGGGTCGAACCCATGATGCTTTGGCCCGCCTCATGGTGAGCGAAAATACGTGACGCTCTAGTCCACTGAACCACACAATCCTTAAGAGTAGCGCATCCAGTGCAGTGTAGTTATTAATACCACTCGTTCGTGGTTACAATAATATAATATAGTGCTTGTTGAGCTAGTACACCAAACGGAGTAGAATGAAATTAGCTTAGAGGCGTCCACACCACCGTATGTCCTTGGGTAGCGAGTACAACATCCAGTTCTACTGGATGCGCTACTCTTAAGGATTGTGTGGTTCAGTGGACTAGAGCGTCATGTGTTTTCGCTCACCTGAGGCGGGCCAAAGCATCATGGGTTCGACCCCTGGCTAGTGCAGTGTAGTTATTGATATATTGTGTGTATGTATGTATGTATTAATGCATCCACAAAAAGTGGTTTTTAAGCAAATAACTGTACTGGCCGAAACTCGAACCCTTGAGCTTTAATGCACCACCCTGGTAGACTGTTAAAATTCGAGACGCCCTAATCCACTGAACCATCAGAGCCACATACAACAGACGTCTATTAGCACTAGAGGTCACTCGTTTTGCGGATACATACGTGGCTGTGGCAAGCTAACGACTAATTTCATTCTCTCGTTTGGAATACCAGTTACACAAGCAGTTTTATATATTAATGCAGCCATAAACAAGTGGTTTTAAGTAAATAACCATCTATTTCGGGAAGGGGTCACTTCCCCCTGCAGTTTCCCAGACCAGGACTACCGGTTGCTGGCCTGATCGACCAGGTTGTTAGTGCCAGCATCCCCCTCCTCACACACACACACACACACACACACTCACCTGTGAAGAAGAGTGACTTTAGGATCGAGGCTAGTACCCAAAAAGGAATTAGGGACAAAAAGAAATCCCCAGCAAGTGGTGCCTTCACTGTTAGAAGGCGACCTTTATCTTTTCCTGTGTACACACACACACACACACACACGTACGTTCAACAGTATAAAACACGAATATTTTAGGTCTAGACCTTGTAAATGGATTATTATTATAATCAAAAGAAGCGCTAAACCATTCCTTGTAAATGGAAATACGCAAGTCAGGTTTGTACAAAAAAGCAGCCCTGCAGTAGGCCTGCTCCTCCATGCTCAGTGACTACCCGTCAGCGTCCTCTCACATCCACAACTGCCTAAACGAGTAGCTTCCCACAGTTATCATAACCAAATTTATAAGGGACGGATGATCTAACATAATTTTTACGGAGGTTTCATTCTTGTTGTTGGTCAGTTATCTTCATGGTTTTTCAAATTTAAGAAGATTGAGTAGAGGCTCGACATCCTTGTTAGTAGTGTTATATATGGAATTATTAATTATCACTGACTCCTTATTCTTCCTCTGCTGTGTTGTTGCTACGTCAGCATCTTCAATATAATCTTTGATTATCTTTTCTTGTGTGTGGAAATACAATATTATTGTTGACAATGCGTACGTAGTATCAGTGCTGATAAAGTCGTGATCTTTAAAATCGTTTGTTTCTCCAATATATAAATAACATTTATCAGAGTCGTCGAAGGGAATTTTGTTAATGTCAATGTTTTCATCTGGGTATCGTCCGAAATATTTAACAAATGTCTTATTGCCATTCGAACTGTTGAAGGCACTTGTTTATATCATTGTGGTAGAGAATTTTATTTGCAGATTTAAGTTGGTTCAAGTGATATGAAGAGCAATAGAAACTGCGCTGCTCCTCCAGACTAGTTTAGTACCACCGGAGGCTCTAATTAGATCAAAATATTAAAATGTCTTTACCGTTGAATGTGGACCACTTGTCTCTAGATGAAAATAAATGTACTTCGGGAAAAAAAATAATTATATATATATAAAATGTCATCCTAAATAGGTAAAACTTGCAATTTTGGCTTAATTAGCAACGCTCTTCTTGCCGAATAAGGCAAGCGAAAATTTGTGTATGCAATTTTGCAAAAATCATTCTGATCCCAACGAATAAAAATACATTTGATTGTGTTTATTATTAAATTATTGTAAACCTAACTAAAATATATAAAGTTGGATTAGGCTAAATAAATTGCGCTTGTTATAATAAGGTTAGGCAAGTTTTCTAAGGTTCTTTTGCTACAAAATAAATGTTTACATTAACATAAATGAAAAAAAAAATATCTTTAAACGTATAAGAGAAAATGTTATAAAGGATTTAATTTTAAACGAGTTCTTGCTATTTGACTATTTTACCTATTCGGCACGACATATATATATATTATAATGGACACAAATAACTGGATAATTTGTAAACGAGTCTGGCCCATGGCCGGGCTCCGGGAGTAGAGACTAAACTCATCATAGTCAGATATCGTCAAAGTATATAATATTACATAGTATTATATGATACTACTGTTTTTGCTGTTGCCATTGCAGCAACAGGAAGAAATGGCAACAACTGTTTTTTCTGTTGCCATTTCTTCCTGTTGCTGTCATTTTTTCCTGTTGCTGCCATTTCTTGTAGATTAGTAAAATGTATATTTTAATTCATTTTCGTGGCTGTTGTTATTATTATAATCAAATAGAAGCGCTAAACCACAGGGGTTATACAGCGCCTTTCGTGGCTGTTATGTTTCGTGGCACTCATGGGCTTGCTGTGTTTCATGGCACTTACAGTAAAGCCTTTACAGAGGGAGTGTTAACCCTTGACCAGCCTAGCAGATGCAGTGTTAAGTGGAAACTTTTTTTTTTTGTTTTTTTGTTCTAAA
Source organism: Cherax destructor (assembly GCA_009830355.1). Lineage (NCBI taxonomy): Eukaryota > Metazoa > Arthropoda > Malacostraca > Decapoda > Parastacidae > Cherax > Cherax destructor. Next base: position 57,704 of record WNWK01010527.1, on the reverse strand, counting down.
ACTGTTCAGCAGCTTCCATTCATAAGGGAAATTACCGACAGACTTCTGGCTGACTTCTGTCTCTCCAATTGTGGACTGTATAAGTTTCTCAGTTTCGCTCGTGACCAACCGGGTTGTGCTGCATACAAACTGCGTGAGGTTAGCACCAACAACCTAGTTGCTTAGACCAACCAGGAGACCTGGTCATGGAATGGGCTACGGAATGGATGATCCCTGGAATTGTCTAGGAAAGCTATAGCTATTTTAAACAGGTGACCCTTAAGCAAAGTAAAAAGTTAATCCCAAGGTCCAGTCCTGTCACCTTTACCATTTCTCATTTATTCATAGATTAAAAAATACACTAGCCACAGCTTCGTATCATCCTTTATGGACGATACCGAATTACGAAAGTCGCCTTAGTGGAAGACGCGGAAAATTGACAGGTATCAACAAAGACTTTACTTTGGGAAATTAAAATAACACGAAGCTCACTGATGACAAATTTCATTTGATTTTAATATGGGAAGAATTAAGAACTCAAAACGATACAATGAAGGCAATCCATCTGAAAGAAACAGGTAAGACTTAGAAATAATAATGTCAGATGATCTGCCATATAAAGAACATAAAGCAAATGCTGCAAAGGTTAGAAAATGATAGGGTCGATAATTATGATCTTCGAAACAAGATAACGCAGGTGTTACTATTCAAATACTAGACTCACGTCTAGGATATTGTTCGGTGTTCTCAGCTCTGTTTAAGGTAAGATAGATCAGAGACTAAATGTACAGAGATCGTTAACTTTCCGCAGAGAGTTAGTGAGGTATTCCCAGTAGGGATGCTTCAGAAATTGTGCTCTCTGGAATTAAGAAGAGAGAACTACTTGATAATATATACCAGGAGGATATTGGAGGTCCCAGGTCCCAGATCGACACATTATAAAAAAGTACTGGAGTGAAAAAAAATATTAGATGGAAAATGCATCGAGTGAAAAGCAGCAGTGATGTGTTAACATCTGTGGTCCAAGACTCTTCAACCTGCTACCAATAACTATCAGAAATACTTCCAGAACAAGTACAAATGTTATAAAGAAGAAGCACTCGCTACCTCTCCTAAGTGGTAGATCAGTCAGGTTGTGATGGCTATGTGAGCTAGATGACTAACAGTAGCTTCAGGCAGGTATGCGGTTACCCACACGTTATACCAACTCAGGGCCTCTGAAAGTTTCTCCCCACCTACGGGGTAGGGGGCACTGGGGATTTGGGTGCTTCAACCCCCAAAGTCCTCCAGTATAAATAGTAATACTAGTAACAGCTTCAAAACAAATCTCCTAGCCCCCCTCTTCCAATCAATTAGCAACCCCTAATACAGAAATTCTGGCGCCGCCCCAGCCCCCACCAACCCCGTCTCCATTTCTTAGAGGGGGTGGGGTGGGGGGGTGTATATTTTGTAGGTAATCAAAACACAGGCGTCCTTTCTAGACTTATCTTGCATTGAGGTATGTTTGAGTAAGGAAATTAAATATTGGTTTTCGAAGTCTCTGGGAGCCAAATATTGGCCGATGATTGTGAGGTGTTGACGGGAGTGTCTTGTGTCCCTCCTTGTTATCTTTCTTACCTATGTGTGTGTGTACGTACTCGCCTATTTGTACTCACCTACTTGTGGTTTCAGGGATCGAGTCATAGCTCCTGGCTCCGCCTCTTCACTGATCGCTACTAGGTTCTCCCTCTCTGCTCCATGAGTTTTATCAAACTTCGTCTTAAAACTATGTATGGTTCCTGCCTCCACTGTCACTTTCTGACAACTATGACTGAAGAAATACTTCCTAACATCCCTTTGACTCATCAGAGTCTTCAACTTCCAATTGTGACCCCTTGTTGCTGTGTCCCATCTCTGGAACATCCTGTCTTTGTCCGCCTTGTCAATTCCTCGCAGTATTTTATATGTCGTTATCAAGTCTTCCCTAACCCTCCTGTCCTCCAGTGTGTGTTCATACAGACAGTTTCTTGCAATTTCATAGAACCATCCACAGTTACCGCCACCCACAATTCCACAACACTGCGCTACATCTGTGACGCTCACAACCACTGTCAAAGAGAAAAGAAAGAACTAAAACAGACGCGAAGTGGAAACCACAAAAAACAATCAATTAGACCTAGACTGAAAGTAATGCTGTTAAATACATTGTCAAATTAGAGCGTAAAGTTCCAGGAAAAATGAGAAAAGTCTAGACACAAGTGTTAGTGTAGAAACTAAATGATTTATAAACATAACTGATGAAGTATTCCCAGGATATAAAATGGTAAGAGAGGAAACAATAAAAGAGGCAGTAGGGGAAAAAAGCTTTCCATATCATGGAGCAATTAAAGTATAGGAAATAAAATCCGAAAAGTCGGATGAAGTAAAAGAGGAGGTCCCAGACTAGCAGTAGCAATCACGTACACGTACCTCCCTACAGTAGATGCCCAAAACAAGAAAAATATAAAGAACTTGGCAATGATAGGTCAGAACAAGTAAGAGAACTGGATCCAATTTGTTAATCGTGTAAAAATTGCGAGACTGTCAGGTAATCTGGAGGGTTAATATTTACAGTAGTCAACGCGGGTGAGAGATGGTGACATAACACTGGGATCATTATAGACTTAGTAGAGTCCCTAACGCCGTGGTTCTCAACCCTTTTTTGGCCCATTCACCCTTTGTCGGAATGTCATTTCCCTTTCCAAGATTGACTCAAAAGGTGCATTCCAAATAATGTAAATATAATATTGAAAATCTTTTTTTCGATATTAGTACATATACATTTATTTGGATTGTATTTATAGAAGAGTTTTACAAATTTAATAGCAACAGAAAATGTTGGAGTTTAAAACTAGAATAAAAGTATTTTTTTATATTCATAATTAATTACTTAACAGACTAAAGTTACTGAAGCATAATTCAATAAACAAAAAGGTCAATATAATGCCAGTGTATTGTAATTCATTTTATTCTGATGAAGATTACAGTCAGTCCAGTTCTTGGATACACGGAGAAGTGCTTGAAAGGCACAACCTTCAATTTCCTTCGTTGCTTCGTTTTCATTTGCAGAAATATATTGACAAATGGAAGCACTGCATGGGTAGCTCTTTCTGCCACTTTTGGGAAGGAATCGCACATAAAGAGACAGAATTCTGTGATTGAACATATCTCTTGTTCCCGAATCATTCTTCTGCTCCAGAAATTCATCTTGACAATCAGGAACTTTATCAACGGACAATGTAAATGGATTTCGCACTAAATCCAACTCATCCCCGAGTTTAGGAAAATAGCGACTGAATTCGTTTTCCAGTGCTGAAAACACTTGGTCTCCTCCAGCAACAAGAATTGTGGACAGTTTCTCAAACATTGCAACATTGTTACTCATGAAGGCTTGCAATGAATCCATGAATTTTATGATTTTTGTATTCTTCTTTGCATCTGAAGATTCAGTTTATTCAGCTGCTCAGAAAGTCAACCACATACGCAAGGCGCATGTCCATTCCTCATGAGCCAGCCAGGCAAAAAAAATCATCTTACTCTGAACTTCAAAAAATAATTTGAGCTCATGTCTAAGCTCAAATACTCGCTCAGTTACATTACCTCTTGAAAGCCATCAACAGGTAATGGTCTGCATCCATGTTAATATATAACTGCTTGAAAAGTCGTGAGTTGAGAGCTGCTGCTCTGACAAAATTCAAAGCTTGAATTGTTTAATCCAAAATCTTCTGTAGCGGAGCTGGAAGTATTGTTGAAGGCAGTGACTGACGATGGCTCAAACACTTTTGGAGTTGGCTTTTTCTCACAAACTTGAAATCCAGATTTTGTCCCCAACATAGCTGGTGCTCCATCTGTACAACACCCACACATATTTTCCCACAGAGTTTTTGATAGAAAGATGAAACCTTTTCCAAAATGTCCGAGGTCTTGGTAGTTGTTTCAAGAGAAGAAAAGAGAAACTTCTCTACATAAACCTGAGTGAAGATATCCTGGGAACACGATGCCACATCAGTACACTTATAAAGTTGATGTCAGTGGCCATGTTGAAGATCCTCCTTTGAACAATACTGTTTGATAGTGAAAGTTCTGCAAGTTTTTCTCCATTTCCCAACTCAATTTCCAACATTTTGAGAGCACAAGGTTTCCGCAATTGTATGTTTTTTTTACCGCTTTGCTGTCTCCAGGGCTGCGACGTAAGAAGCTTCAATAACCTTTTGGTTCATTTCTTGGAAAAATCCTGTTGAATCCCGTTTCATCTTTTTGAGAACATTCCCATGACGTTCAAAAAACGTTTTGTTCTTGTGTTGAGGATGAACATTTTACAGATGTTTAAATTTTGTTGGTTTCATTGAATCATTTGACAGTTTTGCTAAAAATAACACACTGAGAACTTGCTTCTACACTGATGGTGGATGTGAAACCATATTTAATATATGAATCTTTGTACCCTGTTTTAAGATGTATAATTCATGACATGTGTAATTGTAAATTTTCTCTTTAAATAAAAAAAAAAAATTGTGAATAAAGAACAAGTCAGACAAAAAGTGAAATATTCAACTTTAATCTGTGACATTCAGTAAACTTTATTGAATGTCACAGATTATATTAAAAGCAAACTACAATTCTACAGATTATACATAATCTATAGGACATACTTTAAGTAGTGGTCCTAATTCCTCCCTGAAACACTAAAATTTTCCCCTGGAGAGGAATTTGTGTTTTAACTTTCGACTACATCACAAAACCCAAAAACACAGTCCAGAGGGATGTATGATAAGTAACCACCATGTAAAGTCTCTACAATGGAATGATCAATTTTCTGAACGAGAGACTGGAAATAATTTACAGGGAAATCCCACAAGAAGTTATGGATTACCTCGCCCAAACTTGGTGGGGAAACAATAGGGTTGTCTCCATACAAAGAGGTACAAGAAACGCAGAGATTAAGTCGAGATTCTGCTGGTGGTGCATACGGCGAGAGCATAAAATGAGAGAATGGAGAAAGTGCAGAAAAATGACCAAATAACAGAATGGTGAAAAACTAATTAGAATCAAGAAAGCTGAGAGAAACTTAAAGAATGAAAATAGGCAAGAACAAGCAAATAAATCAATAGAAAAGTAAAAAATTGCTGAGTGGGGCACATGAATGGCACTGGGACCAGATAATATATTGAAGGAATTATTATTATTATTATTATAATCAAAAAGAAGCGCTAAACCAAATATATTGAAGGAAAGCGGCTATAAGTACTGAACAGATCATATACCAAATTTTCAACAAATTTTTAACAGGAAACTTGCCCTGTGTTTGGAAGTGTCAAAATAATACCAATTTTCAAGACAGCACGAAATCACAATCCAATATTTCTGACCAGAATCCCATGCAAAGCGGTACCTAAAAAAATGTTTTTGGGTGTTACAATTTTAAGGAGATTTGTACAATACCTAAATAGAGTAGAATTGATTTCGGAACAGCTGTGTTCCAAAGATGGAAAGTCTCGACTTGTGAACCTCTGACGGATAGACATTAATGAAAGTTATAGTCTGAATATTCGTTGAATGTAAGATTACCATTGACATGGTACTGCGCAGAACACAAGCTAATGTAAGAGGGAAAGTAAAAAAAAATAGAGGCATAATTAAGAAAAATTCTTTGAGAAATATCTAAATAGGGAACATGTTCTGAAATTCATATTAATATTCGTCACATTCAAGGACGTCTAATATATTCAAGTCTATCGGTGTTTACAGATACAGAACTAAAGAAAAAATGAATTGGAGAGGTCAAGAACTGCACGATTACTTTTAATCAACTTTGGGAATAGTCAGAAAAATGTCTGCTTGCAGTCAGCTTCAGCAAATACAAAGTATTGATAATAAACAAGAGATCAAGAACACCAAAGAAAATATATCATATGGAGTTAGGAACAACACGGTGAACCCCAAAAGATGGAGATATCAGAAACCCAGTTGAACGGGGAAAAAAAAAACTTTCCAGCTCTCGCTTGAATGACATTCAGAGGCCTATATAAGAAATCATTAAGAATAATTAGAAAACATTTGCTGGACGAATCTTTTAGTACTTGGCACTGACAAGTAATCACACCATATAAAATGAAAATTAAAGCTCAAAGGAACACAACAAAACAGTTACCGTAGGTGACACTCGATAACTGCAAAGAAAATTACGTTAAAATATGACTTAGTGACTAGACAAATGGAGAAAGATGCATTGAAACTGGCCACACGTACAGTATAATGCAAAAACAAAAATGTAAACAGTCCATAAGAACAAGGAGAGGACATAACTGAAAACGGAATAACCAAATATCCCCAGGTCAAAATACAATGCAGAAACAAGCTTGCTGACTTACGAGACCTCGCCACTGTCTTTTGCCGTCTCCTTAGTCACCTCTGTATTACTGAAGAAGCCTAATATGTAGTCGAAACGTTTTGAAAAGAGGTACCCAGCTGCTGCACATGTCTTGTTAATCAATCTAAAGCAGTGTAGTCGAAGCCGAAACCATTTATATCTTTAAAGCAAGATAAGTGTAAATGTGGATCTCAATCAATTCATATTTTAGTGGCCCTAGGAACCGAGGCTCAAGCCTCGTACATTGAACTAATTACAACACCTAAAACCCTCCTCAGAGTTATACACGTTGGCCCGTGGCCTGGTGGTAAAAGCTCTCGCTTCACACGATGAGGGTCTGGGTTAGATTCCCGTCAGAGGGTGGAAACATTGGGCGTGTTTCCTCACACCTGTTGTCCATGTTCACCAATCAGTAAAAATGAGTACCTGGGTGTAAGTCGACTGGTGTGGGTCGCATACCGGGACAAATTTGACCTAATTTGTCCGAAATGCTCTGCATAACAAGCGGCTTTCTGTATAGTATGTCTATATAGTATATCATTGATGTCAGCTAAGCCTGTATACCTTGTCCATGTACTTGTAGAAATAAAGATATAGTCGCACCACCATAAACCTTCAAGCTCCGTCTGGGCTAGACGTCTAAGACCACTAAGTTACTGCATGGAACAAATTTTAAAACCATTAAATGTTCCACCAAATCACTTTCAAACTTTGGGAATGACTTTCAAACTACCTTTTAGTTTTCTATTAACCTCGTCGGTCTCTGGTGGGCTAATGTAAAGTATTTTTGGAGGGTTTTCCAGGGGTCAGTGCCTCCGGTTCATCAGGCCTCACTGTGGATGAAGGTGTGATCAACCAGGATGTTACTGCTGGTCGCACGCTCTCCAACGTAAGATCACAGCCTGGCTGGTCAGGTACCGACTTTATGCATGTGTCTAGTTTCCTCTTGAAGACAACCAGGGGTCTATTGGTAAGGCAGTTGAATAGTCATGGCCCCTGACACTTATCTCTTAGTGTTCTCATGGCACCTTCGCTTTTCACTGGGTATGTTGCACCACCTGCCGGGTCTGGCTCTCGTAAGGAGTGATTTGTGTGTGCAGAATTAGTAGGATATTCCAAGTGTAAATTATGATGCATCTCTCGCCTGCATTCAAGGATTACAGGTCAAGGGATTTCAGTCATGATAATTGAGTTGCTTGACTAGTTATATGTGCAGTGAAAAGTTCTCTGCGTATTCTCCAAATATGCAGTTTCGCCTTCATTGAAAGGGGTCGTTAGTGTTCAGCAATATTCCAGCCTGGTGAAAATGCGACTAAAAGAGGATCACAGAGTGTCAACATCCTAATGGATGTTGATACTCTGATTATCAGTCCTAATTCCTTCAAATTAGTTTTTCCATCCTATTGTATGGTAAGAATTTGTTTTGTTGATGCAGCTTTTACTAACTCAAGTTGCCCATAGCTGAATAACAAATTTGTCCTCATTGAACTTGATACTTTCTGTGGGCCATCGAAGACTTGGTTTATATCCGCTTGGAGATTTGCAGTGGCTACAATAGATTAAAACACTTTTGCAAAGGAAGACAGTGCTACATCCCCTGCCCTGCAGGGGGTGTAGCTGGAGCAGAAAATAGCCAGGGGTGGAGAGGGTAACAGTAGTAGTTAGAAAGGGCTGTGAGGAGTGCTAAAGGAAGTATTATCAAAGTTTGTGAAATAAATCGGTTGCTCTCAAAAAGTCAAGAGGTAGTCTGTGTGGAGGGAAGATAAAGTAAGGGTGTTAGAGCGGTGACAGCGTCAGAGGAAAATGGAAAGACAGGGCAGTCCAATAGAACATGGCAAACTGAAATTGGAACCAGACAATTCCCACAGGGCGCCTCTCCATCAGATACCCACGATTAAAATGGATGTGCCCGAGGCGAAGACGGGAGAACGTAGTCTCCCAACCTAGGCATCGATAACAAGGCCATTAACCTGAACTTTGTTGATAAAATGCAATTTGTCATGAGTTATATTGGACCAACGTTGTTGCTAACGGTTGCAAAGGTGGTTGGAGATTACAACAAATAGTCTGAGAATGGAATACCTCTATATGAAACTGGGAGGTCATGTATTGCTGGCCACGCAGCGGAGTCTGCTCGTTACCCGGAACATCAACATGACCAAGGACCCAGCAGAAAATTATTTCTTTGTTTTTGCTAGAAATGCGGCGCAACCAAAGTTGTATACGAAGAACTAGGGGATGAGGCGAATCAAATTTTTTAATAGCTTGCAAAGCACTAAAGGAGCCTGAGACTACTACAAACCTTTAGGAATAATTACAGCTGAACTGTATGCAATTCTCATTGCAAAGACTGTTAGCCGAGTCTAATAAATGATCTCGCACTATGCTCTCCGGGAGCACTGCTGTAAACCCGACACTGTCTGAGGATTTAGAATCTGTGTACACTGCGATGGCATGAGAATGAGACTGGAAATGGTCAAGAGAAAATAATGCATAATACAGTGGTAACTATTTACGAGCAGCTCCCAACTCGAACAATTATGCAAGTGTATTTTTGTAGGTGCTTTTGTAAGTATTTTTGGGGGTCTGAAATGGATTAATCTAATTTTCATTATTTCTTATGGGAAAAAATTCCTTCGGTATTGGCACTTGAATAGCCGTCTGGAACGAATTAAGCTCGTAACTCGAGGTACCACTGTATATATATATATATATATATATATATATATATATAGATAGATGGAGTGAGATTAATAAGTTGAGGAAGCCTAGGGAACTAATGGATTTGACAGTTAAAAATAATAGAGGAGAGTTAAAGGTATCGGGAAGATGGAGGGAATATTTTGAGGAATTGTTAAATGTTAATGAAGATAGTGAAGCTGTGATTTTGTGCATAGGGCAAGGAGGAATAACATCTTGTAGGAGTGAGGAAGAGCCAGTTGTGAGTGTGGGGGAAGTTCGTGAGGCAGTGGGTAGAATGAAAGGGGTTAAGGCAGCTGGGATTGATGGGATAAAGATAGAAATGTTAAAAGCAGGTGGTTGGTCCTATTTAATAAATGTATGGAAGAGGGTAAGGTACCTAGGGATTGGCAGAGAGCGTGCATAGTTCCTTTGTATAAAGGCAAAGGGGACAAAAGAGAGTGAAACAATTATAGGGGAATAAGTCTGTTGAGTATACCTGGTAAAGTGTATGGTAGAGTTGTTATTGAAAGAATTAAGAATAAGACAGTAGAATAGCAGATCAACAAGAAGGCTTTAGGAAAGGTAGGGGTGTTTAGACCAAGTGTTTACAGTGAAACATAGGTGAACAGTATTTAGATAAGGGTAAAGAGGTTTTTATGGCATTTATGGATTTGGAAAAGGCATATGACAGGGTGGCAATGTGGCAGATGTTGCAGGTGTATGGAAAAAGGAGGTAGGTTACTGAAAGCAGTGAAGAGTTTTTACGAGGATAGTGAGGCTCAGGTTAGAGTATGTAGGAGAGAGAGAGATTATTTCCCAGTAAAAGTAGGCCTTAGACAAGGATGTGTGATGTCACTGTGGTTGTTCAATATATTTATAGATATGGTTGTAAGAGGTGTTTACCTGGAGAGGGTTCCGGGGGTGAACGCCCTCGCATCCGGGTCTGTGAGGTTAAAATATAATCTAACACAAAGTGGGAGTTGTCACAGTTGCTCTTTGCTGATGACACTGTGCTTTTGGGAGATTCTGAAGAGAAGTTGCAGAGGTTGGTAGCTGAGTTTGGTAGGGTATGTAAAAGGAAGAAAATAAAACAAAAATTAGGTGACAAAATTAAAAAAAATAGGTGACAAAAGATTGGAGGGAGAGAGTATGGAGGTGGTGTGTGATGTCACCGTGTATTCAAATATTTAGGAGTGGACGTGCCAGCAGATGAAGGATGAGGTGAAAAGGGGTGAGTGGTGCACTTAGGAGTCTGTGGAGACAAAGAACTTTGTCCGTGGAAACAAAGAGGAGAATGTACGAGAGTATAGATGTACCAACACTTCTATATAGGTGTGAAGTATAGGTGGTGAATGTTGCAACAAGGAGAAGGCTGGAGGCAGTGGAGATGTCATGTCTGAGGGCAATGTGTGGTGTGAATATAATGTAGAGAATTCATAGTTTGAAGATTAGGAGGAGGTGCAGGATTGCCAAAACTCTGAGGTGGTTCGGATATGTAGAGAGGATGGAACAAAATAGAATGACTTCGAGTGTGTATAAATCTGTAGTGGAGGGAAGGCGAGGTAGGGGTCGGCCTAGGAAAGGTTGGAAGGGGTAAAGGAGGTTTTGTGTGCGAGGGGCTTGGATTTCCAGCAAGCATGCGTGAGCATATTTGATAGTGAATGGAAACAAATGGTTTTTAGGACTATGTGCTGTTGGAGTGTGAGCAAGGTAACATTTATGAAGGGATTCAAGGAAGCCGGACTCGAGTCCTGGAGATGGGAAGTACGGTGTCTGCACTCTGAAGGCAAGACAGTGGAGTGAATGATGAAAGTTTTTCATTTTTGGGTCACCCTGCCTTGGTGGGGAACAGCCGATGTGTTAATAAAATAAATTATTCGACTTCTGAAGCCCATAAACAAAGACTGATCTCTCCCTTTTATTCTCCCACTGCATATCCCTATGTAAATCCTGATTCGATTTAGTTGCCTCCATTGCAGCTTTCCTTTCTTCATTCTCTTCACTATCTGTTGTCCCTGGGCCCAGTATGTTATTTTCCCTTCTCAGTTTTCCTTGGGCACTGCTGTGGTCTGTTAGGGCCTCTATGTATAGCTTAGCTCTCATTTTCTACAGTCCCCTTGATTGTTCCTGATGTGATCCTCTTTTTCTTGGGCTGTACAATGGTCTGAGGGCCTATGCCATACAGTTTCACTACTTCATTCCCTACAGTTCTCTAGTTTGTGACAGGTAGCAGTTTCTGATGCCATGCCCACATTGCTCTTTAGTTCTTTAGGCTGTTTTAGATTTTTCAGTTCCTCTTCTAATCTATCTTAGCCTCTGCTACTGTTATTTGCATCTCCCACTTCCTGCTCTTTGCAGCTATTCTCTCCTCCATTTTCATGATACGATTTCTAGCTTCCTTCCCCATTATTTTTGGTTGTCACAGAATTAAAAACTTGCGTATTTCTGTGTGGTTGTTTGCGATGTGTGTTTGGCCGAGTGTGTGTGTGGAGCAGAGGAAGGGAGAGGGAGACAGTGGCAAAGGGGGACAGAGATGTGGAGGGGAAAAAATGGAATAAGGGGAGAGAGAGGGGGAGGGATAGTTGCAGGGGGAAAGAGAAGAAAGAGAAAAAGGAGAGAGGGGTGGGGTGTGTGTGTGTGTGTGTATGCATGCATGCATATGCGAGTGGGTTTATTGAGTATGTGAAAAGTAGTTGGCAGGAGTGTGTGCAGTTTGTGTGTTACACATAGTCTGCAGTGCTTCTCTGACCCACAACCCCCTCCCCTAGCTTATGCTGTCTATGCTTATTCTAGTCTAATATACACCTGTCTGTCCTCCCTGGTTCTGTTTTAAATTACCAATTACTATTCATTATTTAATACTTATTAGCCTATTCTTTTTCATACAAGGAGGGTGGACCGTTCACAAATCAGCTGGCGGTACCTGGAAACCAAACATCTGACTCCCCGAAAACCTCGCATAGGTGAAATACTTGTGATGCAGCCTGCAGATTGTCCAGCTCGTTGTGATGTTCTGGCATATCTCCACCTTTCTTCTCTCTATATAATCCTATTTACTGTGCTTCTTTCACTGGTGTCACACTGATTGCACTATCTTTCTTGAGTGCACATATAGCAACAACACCTGCGCCACACTAGGCCTGCCGTTTGTGACTTGCACCGCCAATATCACTTTCAAGTTCAGTTATAAAATTGTGGCTTTTCCCACACTTATGTGGCTCAAGGCAACTTGTGTGTGTAAAGTATATATATTTTTTAATCATTCACTCGACTTCCCTTTTTGTTTGCAAACTGTTCTTTAGAATATATTTTTTATTTGTTAGGCCTAGTCTGACCAGACTGAAGCCACTGGTCTGTGCCTATCAAAATGTCATTGTGATCAACACAACATTGTACTAGTCTAAATTACAAAAAGCTTCAGTATCCACGTGTAACAATTGCAGGAAAGTGGATTGCATGGTACGTATTCATCTACATGTTTAAATAAATTGTCATGTTTGTAGTCACATGGTAAATGCCTTATTTATCCTTAATTACTACTGAATACTTATTTTCATTATTATAATCATTAAGTGCTAAACCCATTCCTAATTTCATAGATAATTGAATTCCTTACTTTCAGATTGCACTCTCATTCCCTATAAATATTGAGACTGTGTTAATACTGTTGGGTTGGTACTGATACTACTACTGCTTTGTTCTGTTTTAGCTGTGCTAATACTGTTCCTATTGCTGTATTAATGAAGCTGCTGTTGCACTAATACCATTGCTGAAGCTCTAGGCCAGTGGTCTGGAGTTCTGGGACACTCCCCATGGGTGGAAACACCCCACCTGTTCCCTATTGTGTTTCAATATATTTCACTCATTTTATATGGATTCAATGTTTATCATTTTCGAGGTTTCAGTATATTGTTATAATCAAAAGAAGCTCTAAACCACAAGGGTTATACAGCACAGCAGGGCAGGCAGGGCAGGATGCAGGGATATTGGGTAGTAAGAGGGAGAGGGAAGATTATTAGGTTATGGAGTGCAACAGGGCAGTGGATAGTGCAGGGATAGAGAGTAGCAAGAGATTGAGGTAGAAGGGACTGAGGGGAGTGCTAGAGGCATCATCTTCAGAGTTTGTGTAATAAATCAGTTGCTGTCAAAGTCAATGAGAACGTCTGAATTAAAGGAGGGTCCATCAGCAAGAAGGGAAGGTAAAGAAAGGGCAGCAGAGCGAAGACCACGTTGGAGGTAAATTCTGTGTGCTCCTTAATATAGTGGGCAGTCCAACAGAATGTGGCTAACAGATACTGGAACCTGACAATTCTCAGAGGGACAGGGAGCCTTTCCATGAGATACCCGTGAGTAAGACGAGTGTGGCCGATGCGAAGACTTGAGAGAGTAGTCTCCCAACCTCGACATCGATGACAAGAAGGCCAGAAACCTATACTTAGTTTAATATAATGAAGTTTGTTATGTAGCAGATCAGACCAACGTTTTTGCCAATGGGTGCGAAGGTGGGTAGCAATGACAGCAAAATAGTCCGTGAATGGAACACCTCTGTGAAACTGGAAGGTCATGTACTGCTGACCACACAGCAGTGTCTACCTGTACATCAACATGACCTGGGACCCAACAAAAAACTATCTGTTTGCTAGAGATACGGCGTAACCAAAGTTGGATACTGAGAACTAGGGGGTGAGGTGTATTAAATTTTCGGATAGCCTGTAAAGCACTAAGGGAGTCTGAAACTACCAAAAAGGGTGACAGGCATAGATGCAATACAGATAAATGCCACAAGAATGGCATACAATTCAGCCATAAAAATGCTAGCCGAGGACAATAGATGCCCTTGCACGACACTGTTCGGAAACATTGCTGCGAATGCCGTCAAAAGACTTAGAATCATCAGTGTACACTGCGATGGTGTGAGAAAGAGCGAAAGTGGTCTAGAAAAAAAGCGAGAAGCTGTCATAGGCAGTTGGGCTTTCGCGTATGGCAGTGGAAAAGAACAGACACAAACAGCAGGAACTTCCCAAGGGGGGTAGGGAAAAATGAGAGGCCACATGAACATAGAAAGTCGGTAGCTGAAGAGTAGACAAGAGCGAATGTAGGCGAAGAGAAAAGGGACAAGTAAACAGGGGCGACAAACAAATGAAGTAGGTCTACTAACATCAGTGACTATCTCCTATATGGAAGGATTTCAGAGGTCATGAGAGCGAACATAATAGCGAAGGCAATGTGCATCACGGCGATTGGACAAGGATGGAATGTCTGCTTCTGCATAGAGGCTCTCAACCGGTGAAGAATGAAAAGGACTGAGGCATAAACAATCTCTGGTGATGGATGGGGTTACGGCTAGAGTAGCAGCAGGAGAGGCCACCGAATATATCTGGTCGCCATAATCGAGTTTTAATAAAATTAGGGCTGAATGCAGGCGAAGAGTGCTACGATCAGGCCCCCATGAAAGATGTGCTAGGGTTTTAAGGAGGTTCAGCCGGCTATGACAAGTTGCCTTCAGAAAAGTTATGCAAGGTTTCCAGGACAATCAAAGGTCAAACAGAAGGCCGAGAAACCTGACCGTATCACGATCTGGGATACGTGTGTGTATAACCCATACCTGCTTCATGCAGTGCATTTCAAACGTACTGCCCGAGCACAAGCAGGAGACCACCAAGGCACGCACTTCTGAGAATGCTTGCCAGAGGTTTGGGGTATAGAATGTGAAGCTGCTGTTAAGACAGAGGTTGAGAAGAGGTGTACAACCTCATCAATGGAGGACTAGGAAGGAGCCTTATGAGAAGCAGTAAGATGCGCGTAAAGGTCCCAATTCGCCTGGTCAAATTCCCAGCGTGGGCTACCAGGAGGTGGAGAATATGAAGAAGAATAATCGCTGTCATGCAAGTCCGGGAGGACAGACCAGGTGAAGTCTAGGACAGTTGAGGAAGAGCAGACAGATCGATGCAAGGGAAAGAATGAGTTTGAGGATTAAAATGGGTGGGAGTACCCGCATTTAAAACATGAGGAGGAGGCAAGAAGCCAACTGTCGGGAGTCAGAGACCTCCCAAAGAAAATGGTGGGCATTAAAATTGCCAAGTAACTGAAGGTGGCAGAGGAAGAAACAGAAAGGCAACACGGGATGACAATACCAAGAAGAAGCAAGAACAGTGTATACCCACACATTCAAACAGATACAGGCTGCAGTGTAATGCAGAGAAGTTTGAACAAAGAGCTGACAGTATGGAATATCAGTGTGTATAAGAAGAGCACTTTCATTAAAGGTTCCAACGTAAAAAGGATCCGATGAATATAAATCATAGCCTGAGAAGGGATGGATAACAGCGAAGTGTAATTTGGGTTCTTGTAAACACCAACAGGGGAACTGGGAGAGCAACACCTGAAGCTCACCCCGGTTACTCCTGAGGCTGTGGATATTCCACTGTAAATAAGCCAGGATTTACGAAGAGAAAGATACAAGAAAGCCGAAGGTAGAGGTATCTACGGACTAATAGGGTTAGAAAAGTCCAAGTGTGGAGGCAGCGGAAGACTTATAAGCAGCGAAGGATTGGGATGTTGCAAAGGAAGGTGGTGTGTAGACAGAGGAGGAACCGGAGGTGGAGCGGTGTCCATCAACGTTTGAGTCTCCACAATATATTCTGAGATAGCTTCTAGCGTTTCAGAGGACAAAGACACAGGATGTGGGACCACATTAGAGATGGAAGGAGGAGAAGGGTGAGCAACAATCGGGGAGACTATGGACTGTACTAAAGTAGGGGGTGAGGAAATGGAAGAGGAAACTGTCGAAGGGGCTTGGGAGGGGGCAGTAGAGGGAGAAACTTGGGAGGGGACAGGAGATGAAGGTATTGAACGAGGAGGATGAACCTCCACACACTAGTTGGAGGTGAGGAACCAGGCACAGAAACTGGGAAGGAAAAATGTTCAGGTTGGAGAAGGGAAGGAGGGGTGAGAGGAGAGTTCAACAATGGGGATATTTTGGTGGACTTCTGAGAAGTAGGGGGGCGGTAAGGGGGCGTGTAGACACAAGAACTGTGCGAGTGAGTAGTGGAAGAGGCGAGAACAGAATGGGGTGCCAAGGTAGGGACCTCAAGAGACCAGGACAGCAAAAGAATTCAAGACAGGGGTGACTGAGGATGGGGTGACCACAGAGGAAGCTATGGGAGTTGGGACCCCAGAAGTTGGGGGACGTTTAGCAACACGAGAATAGGAAATATGGGGAAGTTTCCCTTGAAGGCGTAGATGAGAGACGAGAGTAAGATGGGTGTGCCTCACGAAAATTAAGGCAAGAATGTAGACTACAAGAAGGATTCGCATGGTCGTCGGCACCACAGACTGGGCATTCGGCCATGGACCTGCAATATTTTGCCAGATGACCAAAATGCCAGCAGTTTCTACACTGTTGCAGTGTAGGGATCACCTTCTGAACTTTTAAATGGTGTCCCACAATGTAGACCGAGGGCGGAAGTTCAAGGCAGTCAAATGTTAAACGAGCAATATTGCAAGGATAACTTCGCCGATGGGCAGGGAGGACAAAAGTGTCAACTTTGAGGATAGGGAGGTCTTGGAGCTTAAGCTACTCCAGAATGTCACCACCACATGTCTGGAAATTCTGTTGGACAATGGTATGGGGGTAGAATGACAGTACCACTACAAGAATTGAGAGAATGATGTTTTTCCATAGTGACAGGAATAGCATCTATGGTTGTAAGGAAAGAGATCTTGAGCTTGTCTAGCGTTTTGGACCATGATGCATGTGCCGCTCTTGAGAGCGTGAAAGGAGATATCTTTACCCACATGGCATAGGAGTGCCTTACCAATACTATGATCGGAAAGATAGGCAGTATAAGAAGTCGGTCTCAGAGTAAAAAAAACTTAGTCCATTGTGTAGTGTGAAACAAAGTGTAAAGGGAATGTGTGACGAGCCGGTCGTTTATGAGCTGAATGAGAATGAAGGGACGAAGTATCATCATGTAAGGGTCTTGGGCATTTAGATGTGGGACCGGAGTTGGTCCGACGTGGGACGGGAGAGCAACCCGAAAATTGCAGCACCATAGAGGGAGAAGCCAGAAGCATAGTCAATGAAGAGCTGAGGTCAGACTTATCAAAGGTGACGAACCAGCACCAGCAAGAGGTACAGGAGTATTGGAAGTGTTTGAAGAGTGGTCCAAGAGCAAGGCAGGGTCAGAACAGGGTGCGGTATCAGGAAGGGGCCTGGGGGTAGTAGGTTCACGGAGTGAGATGTCCATGGTTAGATTTTTTTCTCTAAAAAGAAAAGCAGAAAAAAGGGGGGAATGTGGAGGAATACCTCCTAGGAGGAATGAAAGGGGCATGCATCTCACTCCATGCCAGTAAACCAGCAATCCGGGATAGCAACCTCACATCCACCGAGCCACCACCCCCGGAATCCGAAAGGTGGCCTCCAGAGATACACCCGTCACCCGAAAGACACCCAAAGCCACCCCCCGGGAGACCGGAGGGGGATTGGGACATCCCCAGGCGATCCACATTCCACGGCAAACTACACCACGGCCAAGAACCTCAACGGAATGGGATGGATCACAGTACCCTTCCCCCTACCTAGGAACCAGAATGCCTATGGAGAGAATCCCAAAGGCTGAAAACGGGAAGGGAATGAGGGAGGGATGAGGAGGAAAGGGAAAAAGGGAAGATGGAATAGGGAAGGGGGGATTGGGGGGTAAAGAGGTTTCAATATAGTTTATTTCATGTATTTAAAAATATATGATATACACATTTTAATATCAGATTTTAGGTATTTTTCAGATTTTTTTTTAATGTTTCACAAGTCAAATAAGTTTCAACCATTTAATATAAATACATCTTGACATTTATTTTAATATATTTATATATTTTTAAACATTTGTATATTTCCAATGTACTTAAAATTTGAAAATTTTAAATTTATTTTAATATTTTAGTTTACATATATTTCAAATATAAAATTACATTAGCCAATTCACCTTAAACTAAATTTTATCTTTGAAATACTTTGTCATTAATTTTTTTTTTTAGCTTTCAAATATTATCAACAGGGAGATGTACATTTTAGTGTGCTATTAGATCCACCTCTGCAGGTTATTTTGGAAGAAACTATAATTACTAATGTGTAAGAAAAATAGAGGGTGTCGAAACTGACATTGGATAACAGTGTTTTCTCTTGCTCCAAGACATCAGTTTGTGCTCAATGTTTTCCATTTCCCTAAATAGTGATTCCTTTCATGTGTTGGTAGTAAAATGTGCAAAGTACAATATTACCCCTAAAGCTGCTGCAAGATGTAGTAAGGATGTCACTACTAAATCTATTTACTAAAACATTTCACTTTCTATTAGTTACAAACATCACTTTACTAAAAATATAACCTTCACTAAAAGTATGATCTTTTATTAAAAAAAAAGCCTTTACTAAAACAAGCCCTATTACTATAATAAATACGAGCCTGGCCCATGGCCGGGCTCAGAGTAGATACTCTCGAAACTCTTCAAAGGTAACCTTTACTAAAGAAAATATATATTTTTAAATATACCCTATGTTAAAAATACGGCCTGAATAAAATTATTGTAAAATACAGCCTTTTTGTAAAAGTAATCTTGGAGATTATATTTAAAGGGCTTGAAAAATATAGAAACAGTCTACAGTTAAATGTATTTTGTACATCTAGGCATTAACCCGCACAATGTAGAAAGAAGGTTATGACATTTCAGTCAGATTTGGACCATTCTATTTGCAGGTTATTCGTGTATTGTGACTTTTTCGTTATGTACATCTAGTTTCTCAGTAACAAGTATGTGAAAATGAACGAAGCCATGTTGCAGTCTGTACTGAGAAATACAAGAATGTGTTCTGAGGAAATACAAGTGTTGCCAGGGAGTGGCAAGTTCCTACTTCCTATTTTCCACACAACATTTAAAATGCAGCATTGTAATAACAGTATGATGTATCGAGAAAGTAAGAGGAGTGGGATGTCCCTACGCCTTATCTATTTTAGTTCTGACTTGAAAGGTATCTGAAAATTAATTTTCTTAAAATGAAAAACTATGTAATCAAAATACAAAAACTAACGGGTGTGGATAAGGAGCAGGTATGCCTACTGCCTCTCTTATGGATCTGACTCCTTTAAATTTATATAGTACTGTAATATTACTAAATATTAAAAAATGCAGTAAAGAATATACATCTACTACAAATTTTGGGACAAACATGTTTGGGGACCGGGAGCTGCATGATGGCTGCGGTGGGGGCACAGGAGAGTACCTAACTGATACACACTATACACGTTTTCATGCTATTTGTAATATAATCACGGAAACGCTAAACCTGTAGGATTGTACAGCGCATGTGGGGGGGATGGAAGGTATTCAGACTCAATTTAGGGAGCTGGAGCACAGATCCAATTCCCTAGATCAAGAACCCGCTCACCAGCATCAAGGAACCTCCCTTGAGGAGTCATGCTACTTGTATATATTAGAAAAAAAATCCTCCAGATAGTGCAACTATTTAATTTAGAAAAATGTGTCGTATATTAACAAAAAGAAGCCATAATTATTTCCCAGAATTCTTTGTAAGTTACCTTATATTATTATTATAATCAAATAGAAGCGCTAAACCACAGGGGTTAAATTTACCTTATAGAATTATCGAACGTCATAATGAATATATTTTTAAACACTCGCAGTTTAAGGATTAGGCACCTCTAGGTATAATCTGGATTTTACCAATCAAAATGATACTTTTTACATTAAATGAAGGTTGAAACTAATTAGTATAAACCCATATATACGTTAATGAATATATTTTTACATTACTCCACAATTTAGTCATACCTTCATTGTTATCTTCTTTTTTTAACACCTGTCATCTTTCAATGTCGTCTCTAACTTCTGTCTTGTAGTCTAACTTCATATTTTTAAAATGTAGTGACGTGTTACGTACTGTAGTTCTTTATCCATGTATATATCTTTCCCTTTGCCCCAGCTTCTACAGGTAGCTGAACTCTAGTTCTTTTAGTGGGAAGTACACTGCCTGCACTCCGAAAGATGGTCAGGATGTTACATTTTAAGTACTTTTAATTGTGACGTACACAGACTAAACAGTTATTTAGTAGTAATAAATATTAAGAATATGTTTGAATAGCATGAAAATTGTTTGAATTGTGAACTTGAAGCCGAATTTAAAAAGGGCAAGTGTATAAATTTAAATCTCCAGAAATTACCTTTTATTCAACAAAATTTGTTAATGGGCATCAAAATGAAATACTGGATATATTGGATGGAAAATGCAAATTTATCGAATACTCAAAGTAATCTTTAATGAATTAAGATTTGGTAATTATTATAATCAGAAGCGCTTAACCCACTATCGTTGTACAGGAAATGGTAAATACTTTTACCGAAAGTTGTATAATACTCAACAAATATTTATATTAAGTTGACTGCATCACCATAGCCCAGGTATTTCTCTTACCTACATATACCATGGAAAAGTCTTAGAGATTTGACTCTTACTGGGTGCCTATGCTAACTTCCTTATGGTGTATAGATATGTACCTACTGTAGTTGAATGAATCCTATTAAGAGTCAACTGGTCCAGTTAACACTGGCCTGCGACTTAGGACTCTCCTGTCATGGCTTTGACCACGACACGTCCTGAGTTAAGCCTTGCGTTCTCTACATCGCATATTTAAGTAAATAAAAACATTTCCTTTTAAGTTTGTAGTATATCGTTATAAGATATTTGAGCTTTCAAGAAGGACTAAATCAAATTACTTTTATCCTTTGAATGAACTTTTGGAAAATACAACTTCCCAGTGATATAATGGAACAATATTACAATAATTCTTAATGTATTTATAATAATGAAAAATGTTGATCGTAACTACCAAAATGACCAACAATATTTCTACAAAAGATTAAGTGAATAATACCAGATACAGTAAATGCAGATGACGTAATTTATGGCTTGCCGTATAAACTTAATATTGTATATAATTTACTAGCAGAATACTGTATGTAATTTACTAACAAGATTTTAAATATTAACTTTTATATAGCTGGTTAGTTTTATATGCAGGTGTTACATAAATATTTTAACTGTTTGCATGGAATACACAAGTCTATTATATTTCATAGGCATTTTGATATTAGTACATTCAAATACATATAAAATATATTGGTTTTAAACAGTAAAAGCTGGATGTAACTGACCAATGGGGAGGTTTATCAGTGTCCATTAAATTGGTTAAAAAAACACTAAGTATTCTACTGTATAATTAATATAGTGCTGTGCACAATTTACAGATACTTTATTATTTAAAATAAAGGAGCTAAAAATAAGGTACGATCTACCCAGTGAATTTTTCCCATTTTAAAGAGTTTTATTAATGGTTTACTGTATATAATTACAGCATTGTAAAAAAATTCACAAAACTTATGATACGGGTTTCCAAGCATTATTAAGATAAAAACTAAAGTTGCTGTAGTACCCACCATATCTTTGTATTCTAATCCTTTATTTTTGACATTAATGGTTCAGAAGGAACTCGCCTCTGTGAGGGTTGGTAATTATTGTTTGTTACTGTTTTTATTTTTCTAGGTTTTTAGATTTCACTGCAAAAGTTACACAATTTTACATTTACAAATATTTTTTCCTATTTTTATATTTTAAAAAGTTGATTTGTTTTTTACATCTAAATGCAAATACACTATTCTCGCACTGTCGAAGTAGCTCATGTCATAATGACCAACTGATGTCCTGACTAGTAATACTAACGTTATGTACAAACCCTTTCTCTGTTGCATACCGAGCCCGTCTCCTCACCTGACAAGGGCTCTGTTAATAGTCTGCATTAAAAGAACGTAAAGCCTGTCTCTTGAGACAATCAGTTCAACATATCATTAATGTAAGACAAGCATGAAATGGAGAAACTTAAAAAAAATCTTATGGTATTAATGTACATGGGAATAATCTAAAGATTTGTGCATTCACAAATGTGTAGGTATAGACTGCGGTTATATTACCTGGGTAGGTCAGAAACTGGAATATCAATGGCTTTAGACATTCATACCCTGTGCTGATTAACAACTGTCAGAATAAGCAGAAGCTTGACTATCAAAGACTTGGGACATTCTTGACCTCGGTGCAAATCAACACTTAGAAGTAATTAGCAAAATCAGAAGCACGGCTATTAAGTGCTTAATTATTATAATAATAATCAAAAGAAGTGCTAAACCACAAAAGTCATACAGCTCAGCAGGGCAGGACAGGATGCAGAGATACTGGGTAGCAAGAGGGAGTGCAGTGGGGAAGTGGATAGTGCAGGGATAGAGGGTAGCAAGAGATTAAGGTAGAAAGGACTGAGGAGAGTGCTAGAGGCATCATCTTCAGAGTTTGTGTAGTAAGTCAGTTACTGTCAAAAAATCAATTAGAGTGAATTAAAGGAGGGTCCATCAGCAAGAAGGGAAGGTAAAGAAAGAGCAGCAGAGTGAAGATGACAGAGGTAAATTCTGCGTGCTCGTCAGTAGAGTGGGCAGTCCAACAGAATGTGGCTAACAGATACTGGAACCTGACAATTCTCACAGAGGGACAGGGAGCCTCTCCATGAGATACCCGTGAGTAAGACGAGTGTGGCCGATGCGAAGACGGGAGAGTGTAGTCTCCCAACCTCGACATTGATGACAAGAAGACGGCCAGAAACCTATACTCGGTTTAATAGAATGAAGTTTGTTATGCAGCAGGTCAGACCAACGTTGTTGCCAACGGGTGCGAAGGTGGGTAGCAATTACAGCAAAATAGTCCGTGAATGGAACACCTCTATATGAAACTGGGAGGTCATGTACTGCTGACCACGCAGCAGTGTGCCTGTTCATTGCCCTGTACGTCAACATGACCAGGGACCCAATAAAAAAAGGGGGGAACGTGGAGGAATAGCTCCTAGGAGGAATGAAAGGGACAATCTCCCTCCGCGCCCACGAGGACCTCAGCACCGCAAGTAGTGCAGATGCTGCATGGAACCCGTGCCATACCCTACCCTTCATGCCAGTAAACCAGCAATCCGGGATAGCAACCTCACATCCACTCAGCCACCTCGGTTGACAAAAGAGGGCAGCCGGACACCCGCCACAAAGCATACCTCCTTTGGCCACCACCCCCAGAATCCGAAAGGTGGCCTCCACAGATACACCCATCGCCCGAAAGACACCCAAAGCCACCCCCGGGAGACCGGAGAAGGATCGGGACATCCCCAGGCAATCCACCGCCAAGAACCTCAACGGAATGGGATGGACCACAGTACCCTTCCCCCTACCTAGGAACCAGAATGGCTGTGGAGATAATCCCAAAGGCTGAAAACAGGAAGGGAATAAGGGAGGGATGGAGAGGAGGAGGAAAGGGAAAAAGGGAAGATGGGATAGGGGATTGTGATTGGGGGGTAATCAGGTTCGGTCTGAGAAAGAAGACCAAGAGGTCCAATTCATCAGACCGATAGCCTCTTTACCACAACAAGGAGCCACCCTTAAAGAGGATTAAGTGATTAAGACTCCTATTTTCAGTGCAGATTAACAGTACAAGGAATAACTAGCTAGTCAAGTCTGAAAGGAGATTGGCTTGTATGAACACCTCTGCTCAGGGACTGCCTGACAATGTCAGGACCAAAACTACACAAAATCACGAGCACAAACAAAAGTTCTATAGTAGGAACAGATACGACCAGCCGTACACAGCATAAAACATACCTCCCACTAACGGAATGTAGTTAGTTACCATTTTGTCCTAGGCACATGTCGATTTAACACTAGGCCTGTTGTATATGCGTGTGTGTGTGCGTGTTAAAACGAGTGTGTGCACGAGTTTGTAGATGTTCATGAAAGAGAACAGACCTCCAACCCCAGTCACGTCTCAAGACCAACTGACTGCAGAGTGCAGTTTCCCCACGAGGTAACACAGGTTACCTAACTCGAGGTGACGTGCCATCAGGTAAGGCAACGAGTTGTTAAGCTAATTACGTAGGTGTTTCTTTTCCTTACCACTACTATACTACATATCTAGAATATGAAAGTGAATTAATATAATTCACTAGTGATATAAACATTATGCAAAATAATTTTTTATATAATTTTATGGGGATATAAATTTTTAGCTCTAGATCTTCCGCACTCACGTATGTCAAGAGCTATGCAATGTTGCAAGACAGCAACACGTAGGAGAAATTCTGAGGCAAGTCAAAGGATATCAGTGGCAGCCCATATCAGACAGAACAAACCACTTCTCCACACACTTTCCTTACTCCTCACACCCTTCTGGGGTACGCGGGAGGTGGAGGGACGTCAGAGGTTCACAAAGAAAATTATAGATTAAGGGAACGCAGTAGTCAGCCCAGAAACCCTATCTAATTGATAACTGGTTGACATATGGAATCATTTTACCTAAGCAGTTGATACACCCCCAAACTCAAGCTTTATGTAGCATCGCATTAATATAGATTCAGAGATGTTCCTGTTTACAGACCATGTGAAGTTAATGAGAATACAAATGAACGAGGATCAGGTAAGCCTACAAGCCTGGTCAGACAAATGTCTCCTGGAGTTTAACCCCCAGTAAGTAGTCATGAAGTTTCGGAAAGGACAGCTGCAGACGACGTACAGCCTAGGTCAAAGGCTGCAAAACTCACTCAAGGAAAAGGATCTTGGGGTGAGCATCATACTGAGCACATCTCCTGAGGCGCACATCAACCAAATAACTGCCGCAGCACATGGGAAAACCTAAGAATAGTTTTTCAACATCTAAGTAACGAGTCATTCAAGACACTATGGAGTATGCAGCACCAGTATAGAACCCACACCTGGTAAAATGTCAATAAATTAGAGTGCAATGGTTTGCAGCAAGACTAGTCCCGGAGCTAAGGGGTATACACTACGAGGAGAGGTTAAGGGAAATCAACCTGATGACACTGGAGGACAGGAGGGGACATAATAAATACATACAAAATAACGAGAGGAATTGACAAGGTGGATAGGAACAGAATGTTTCGGAGATGGGACACAACGACAAGGGGTCACAGCTGGTAGTTATTATAATCCAAAAGAAGCGCTAAACCTACAAGGGTCATGAAGCTCAGCTGGTAGTTGAAAACTGACGAGTCACAGGGATGTTAGGAAGTATTTCTTCAGAGTGGTCAGGAAGTGGAACAAGCTGGAGTGTGATGAAGTGGAGGCAGGATCTATACATAGCTTTAAGAAGAGGTTCGGTAAAGCTCGTGGGGAAGGGAGAGTGGACCTAGTAGCTACCAGCAGAGGGGCCAGGAGCTATGAATCGACCTCTGCAACCACAACTTGGGAAGTACAAACACCCACGCACCCGTATTTTACTGACTAAATAAACAATTTAGCACCAATTTCATGCTACATACAAGTGAAAGAATTACGTACATCACTTGGCAAAATATACTGTAAGTGACACTGCTTCAGCAAGCACCAGATGCCACACAATGAATATCTAATTGAACTACTAAATATAAGAATAAACAAGTAGTGGTGGTGCCAAGAGTGGCTGAAGCCTCCACAATCTTCAGCCCGTAAACAATAACAATGCAGGGCAGGTTTTTTTTTCCTAGTGTCCAGATTGCATACCTTACCCTCGACGTCCCTCCTATGTAGAAATTCTGTAGCAACCCTTGACCTGAAGCAAGAATTGTTAGATTATCTTTATTTAACAAAGTGCTGAAATTAATTAATTGAATACGTCAGCATCATGTACTGAAAAGATGATCGTGTACAATATTGTTTTGTAATATTTTGTATACAAATTTGAACCTTGGTTTTTCAAATAACCTTTGTTGCACGGATTCAATGTATTACATTAGAACTGATAATAAGAATGGTACATGTGAGCTTGGCTTATGTACTCTTTGAAAGTTGGAATAATATTGTGCATTTTTGCAAATTTTTATTTTATCGGCCTAATTTTCCTTGGCATTAGATGGCAACTGCAATTGGAATCATATTCACGAATATTTGAGGATTCAAAATTTTTATAACACCTGAAGAATTACTTTAAATGGATTGATATGTGCTGAAGATTCAGTGCAGGAAATACAGTTGACTGGAACTGCAGCATGTTGTTGTTAATTAGCAAAATTATTGAAAACTTAATGGATCTTTTATGCACCAATATCTTATACTTGTCAAAGAACAATTTAGTACTTTGGGACAAGAGTAAAACAAATTGTATACCCCAAATGAATGCAACATCTTAGGGGTTGTGGAGCTGCTACGTAAATATGACGTCTAAGTGCACAAACGTGTGGCGTATTATTTCAAAAGACATTAGCGTATCTTACTGCAACAGTAAGATACGCCATTCACTGTTCATATAATCAAAACTAAGCGCTAAACCCACCAGGGTCATACAGTACTGCAGGGTAGGGTGTGCGAACTGAAAATATGCTTGATCTGAAACCAGCAATGGTGGAGAATATAACAGAGGTAAGAGCTTGTAAGGGCGGTGAGGAGTGCTAAAGGAAGTATAATTAAAGGTTGTGCAACAAGTGTTCACAGCCATGAATATACAACAAAAAATTAACAATCACTAATACTATCATACCAGTTCAAAATAGGCAATATCAGCAAAAAAAAATGTCAAAAGACTCCCCCAAAAGTTTCCCAGAGTTCCCTACAAGCACCTCGGTGATTATAAAAACCATGAAGCTGGAAAGGGCAAGGGCGAGGCGTGCGTTCCCAGTCCTAGTTAACAGATTAGTCAAAGTGATGATTCCTGATGAAGGATGAGGGCCAAACCTACGTCCTGCCAGACCATGTATAACTTTCTCAATCTGGAGGGCCCACTGGGCCTGCCATTTCCCAAGGACATATCCATGAATATTTCCCTTTTGGTCACTGTCGCAGACACCATGATCCAGGCACCAAGAAAACTCCACATCCTTGTGTCGTGCATGGAGATGCACCAACCAAACTGCAAACACTCCAGGACTGATGAGCTTAATGACCTTGTGCAAGCAACCAGAGGGAAACAATTCAATAATACTGATTCACACAACTCTTATTTAGTCTCCACTGCATCACCACAATACGAAATATCAACACGAGCCTACCAAAGGCCAGAAACATCACAAAACTGTCCTTTTGAGATTTGGAGGATGTTACACCACAAGATCTCCCAACATTTTTCCTCTAACTGCTGCTGCAATAAGTCCGGCCGGGCTTATTGCCCGGCCGGACTGACTGACATACATGGGCATGTGGCCCTCCTGAAATTCCTACTCAATGGCCTGGGAGCAGTAGGTCTAAGTGGCCTGAAAGGAACTAGCAAAGGAGCGAGAATTCCCTATCGACTCCCTGAACTGAATAACAAATCAGCAAAGCCCTTGTCACCATAGCAAAACCTGTTATATAGTGTATCATGCCAATAGGAAAGACCCCTGCCAAAACTACCTAAGATAAAAATAACACATTCAATCCACATTACAAAAATATAGCCTGGTACTGAGATGTCTGCTTTTTTAGCTTCAGAAATGGGAGTGGTATCAGGGCCAGGGCCATCCACAACAATCAGGTACCTAGCTGAGTCTGGGTCAGTACCTTAAACCACATCCTTGCAAGGGTTGTCAGGAGAACCATGGCAGGGAAGTTTTGTGACTGACAAGATTTCTTCCCTGTTATGGAACTCCGTGTTCATCAAGAACTGCAAGAAGCCCCTATCACGTGCTTTTAACATCCTATGGAGAGGGAGCATGGACACGGGTCGTCCCGCAGTTACTAAAAACAACAGACATAGCCCCACTCCACAAAGGGGGCAGTAAAGCAATAGCAATGAACTACAGACCAATAGCGCTAACGTCCCATATCATAAAAATCTTTGAAAGGGTTCTAAGAAGCAAGATCGTCACTCATCTAGATACCCATCAATTACACAACCCAGGGCAGCATGGGTTTAGAGCAGGTCGCTCCTGTCTGTCCCAACTACTGGACCACTACGACAAGGTTCTGGATGCTCTAGAAGACAAACATAATGCATATGTTATATACACAGACTTTGCAAAAGCCTTTGACAAGTGTGACCATGGTGTAATAGCACACAAAATTCGTGATAAAGGAATAACAGGAAAACTTTGTAGATGGATCTATAATTTCCTAACAAGTTGAACACGAAGAGTAGTAGTCAACAGAGTAAAGTCTGAGGCGGATACAGTGAAAAGCTCTGTTCCACAAGGCACAGTACTCGCTCCCATCCTATTCCTCATCCTCATATCGGACATAGACAGGGATATAAGCCACAGTGCCATGTCTTCCTTTGCAGATGACACCGAATCTGTATGACAGTGTCCACCGTTGAAGACACTGCAAGACTCCAAGCAGACAAACCAAATCTTTAAATGGGCTGCAGAAAACAATATGAAGTTCAATGATGAGAAATTTCAATTACTCAGATATGGAAAACGAAGAAATTAAAATCTCATCGGAGTACAACACAAATTCCAACCACACAATAGAGCGAAAAACTAATGTCAAAGACCTGGGAGTGGTAATGTCAGAGGATCTCACCTTCAAAGACCATAACACCGTAGCAATCGCATATGCTAGAAAAATGACAGGATGGATAATGAGAACCTTCAAAACCAGGGATACCAAGCCCATGTTGACACTTTTCAGGTCGCTTGTTCTATCTAGGCTGGAATATTGCTGCACACTTAACTGCACCTTTCAAGGCAGGTGAAATTGCTGACCTAGAAAATGTGCAGAGAACCTTCACGGCACGCATAACTGTGATAAACCACCTCAATTACTGGGAACGCTTGAAGTTCCTAAACCTGTACTCCCTAGAACGCAGGCGGGAGAGATACATTATTATATACACGTGGAAAATTCTCGAGGGATTAGTACCAAACTTGCACACGAGAGTCACTCCCTACGAAAGCAAAAGACTCGGCAGGCGATGTAACATCCCGCAATGAAAAGCAGAGGTGCCACTAGCACGTTGAGAGAACACAATAAGTGTCAGGGGCCCAAGACTGTTCAACTGCCTCCCAGCATACATCAGGGGGATTACCAACAAACCCCTGGCTGTCTTCAAGCAGGCACTGGACAGGCACCTAAAGTCGGTACCTGACCAGCCAGGCTGTGGTTCGTATGTTGGACTGCGTGCAGCCAGCAGTAACAGCCTGGTTGATCAGGCTCTGATCCAACATGAGGCCTGGTCACAGACCGAGCCGCAGGGGCGTTGACCCCTAGAACTCTCTCCAGGTAAACTCCAGGTATGCTGTCTTTTGGGAACCACCCCCTTATCCTACATAGAGCCTGCCCAGAACTTACAGAGAAGGCTTAGCAAATCTACCTATTTAGAGGGAGCACCAGAGTCGACAGCAAGAATGCCGAGAGTTGCACATCAGTCAATCCCCTCGGAACTGAAGTTATCTCGGGTAGTACTTTTGCTTCCTGACTGCCACTGGATGAACCACTCAGGTAGTCAACCTCTGCCTAGCAGTCCAATCCCCTTTGGGTGATGGTGACTTCCCATAATTTCCCATGGCAAAATTAAATGATTGGGGAAAATCCCTGCTATTTCTACTTTTTCACTCAGAGGAAAAGTGGGGGTGCTGGGTCTTAAGCTAAGCAACTCAAACCTCGTCATCATGTTAAGGTGATCCAGCAACTGTGTGGGCAGCAATACAATTCAAAACGACTTAACTTGTGTTCG
Organism: Cherax destructor; assembly: GCA_009830355.1. Lineage (NCBI taxonomy): Eukaryota > Metazoa > Arthropoda > Malacostraca > Decapoda > Parastacidae > Cherax > Cherax destructor. Next base: position 27,930 of record WNWK01010527.1, on the reverse strand, counting down.
TGATGACATTTTAGATTGAGCCAGAGAAAAGAATTAGTATTGATTGTAGGGCAGATTTTAACCATAGACAAATGTCGCTCGCAATATTTATGGATCTAACTGAATCCAATGAGATTGTCCAAAAGCACTCACGTTTCAAAATGAAAGGAGGCATTCATTATTAATAGTGATTAAATATCTGTTCATGGATTTCGAATTAGATTTCAAAAATTGCAGAGGTCAGGGATATGACAATGGCTCAAATATGAAAGGAAGAATCAAGTTCAAGTGTGTCTACAGGAGGGCCCTGTTAGTAAGTTACATAATCATACATAGCAGCATGTGTGTAGATAACCCATAAAAGTCAGACTAAGTATTTCCATACAGCAGGTTAGGTTCCGGGCTACTGATGTAAAGCAAAAATCGCTGTAAAGTGAAACATCTGTTTCACTTTAAAATATGTACATATAAGTGAGCAATAGAGCTAGGCCTATAAAATGCATATACAGTACACACAGTACTTTAAAATAATTTCGTCCTTAGCTTATAGTGGGTGGTGAGTAAATGTATTGTAGAAGTCTGAATAAATGAAGAATGGGTGCAATTGAAAACTGCTGTATTAGCAACACGCCATAAAACAGAGCTTTAAAGCGGTGCTCTCCTATATAGCAAGCAAATCCACTGTACTTGTTCGTTGGAGATGCTGCAACTTCATGCACAGAAGTTTAATTTTTTGACAACAAAACATAGACATTTATTTTCATCTGTAACGAGATACAAAAATTTACAACCTTTCAGCATTGTGAAACCACTTTGCATCACATTCGTGATGCTGGACAATGTTTACAACCACTAAGATATCAAATTGTTGAAATCCATGACGTGCTAGTAAACATGCATTAGTTACCTGATCCTGCAGTGATGCACGAAGCATCAATAGCATCCATTAAATTTATTTCTGCTAGTAACTATTAGAATCATACACAGTATATATCTGAATAAATGATCGTCTAAAGGGTTTGGGAGAGCGAAAGTTGACTCCGGAAAATTAGTCAGGGAACTGGGTGTTGAAACCAGAATTTGCAAAGATTCTGTGGGCAAGAAACATCTGTTGATATTCAAAGGCAATGACAATGTTTTCATCGATCCAGAACAACATTCAAGATTAATATCTTTCAACGACATTCTGGTTAACACCCATCTCTCTGAAGTCGCATTCTGAACAAACAAAATTTTCAACAATCCTGGGCTTTATTTGATATTGACAAGTTGCTAGAATGGAACAAATTACTAATATTGTGCAATGACAGATGTAAACCTTACAGATGGAGATGATGCAGACATTAATGGCACTGAAGTACAAAGGAGAATGAGAAAGTTGATCCCAGGTATCAGAAATCTTCCCTATGAGGATAGACCGAGTTCCCTGAATCTGCACTTTCTAGAAAGGCGTAGAATTAGGGGGATATGATTGAGGTGTATAAATGGAAAACAGGAATGAATAAAGGGGATGTAAATAGCGTGCTAAAAGTATCTAGCCTAGACAGGACTCGCAGCAATGGTTTTAAGCTGGAAAAAAATCAGATTCAGGAAGGATATAGGAAAGCACTGGTTTGGTAATAGAGTTGTGGATGAGTGGAACAAACTCCCGAGTACCGTCATAGAAGCTAAGACGTTGTGTAGTTTTAAAAATAGGTTAGATAAATACATGGGTGGGTGTGAGTTGGACCTGACTAGCTTGTGCTACTAGGTCAGATGCCGTACTCCTTCCTTAAGTGAACGTGACCTGACCTGACTAGGTTAAGGCATTGGCTTAAGCTGATAGGAGAATTGGACTTGCCTTGCCTGGGCCAGCAGGCCTGCTGATGAAAATTAAGACACATGTGCAACATCTGGCCTTCTTTCTTATGTTCTTAAGTGATGAAAGTCCATTATCAAAACTTTAAAGACTAAAAGAGACAATACCTGACTGGAGCAATACACAAATAACGCGCACATAGGGAAAATGTGACGTTTCAGTCTGACTTAGACCATTAACTAGCTAGTTTCAGTGTCCCCATTACTACCAAATGACGTAAATTCTTCATTAAAACTTTTGCAGTACCTGAATAAAACTGAGTGTCAGATTAGGTTGGCTAACTTCTGGATTTTTTATTGTAATAATAATAATAACTTTTGGATAGCGCTGATCAACAATCACAAGCAACAATACCTGTGATTGTTGCGACACAAACAGCTTTAGTAAACTTAAAAACTTGTTAAAATATATGCTCTTCTATATCAATTTAACGTTTAAATCATCTGGCGTTATTATAAACAGAATGTTACTGAAAATGTCAAATATGTCAGACTAATCAAACTTTTGCCAACATGAAAGTCAGAAAAAACTTTTTAAATACACTACTAAAAATTTGATGAACACTTTGTGCAGTCGTTTTCAACTTTGGCATGTATATAAAATTAAGTGGATGTCTTCAATAATAACTGGGTGGTAGACTGATTTCTTTTAGTGCTGTAACAAATTATTAATATACTGGTTATAAGGTCTTGGCATTTGGTACATAAACTGATCGAAAGAGTGGTCCCTAATTTCATGGATATTGAATTGTTACCTCTATTGTAAATGATAATGCTATTAGGATGTGACGGAAAAAGTGAAAATGGTGGTTAATTTAAACAAAAGCTCTTAAGAGAAAATCAGACCATTCCATGTCCAATAAGTTAGGTTAGTCATTGCATGCAAATTTACTAAAAGTGTAAAATTTATCGTTATAAGGACTATTATAAAGTCAGTTATCTGCCTGTACTATAAATGTGTTGAACAAACGTTCAGAAGAATATAGGTACTGGTTATTAATTATGCCAAAAGTTCCCAGCCCTGCCCAGTCTATGGTAGTAAAAATCGTAACATCTCAGTAACAGTAGTAAAATATAGTTTTTACTGTATCTGGTAACTATATTTGAACAGGTGTCTCATGTTCAATTATTATCCAGTTAATTATACTGCCAACCTTATGGTAAACAAATTATTCTGTAAACATGTCAGTGTTGGATATAGTTTTAAACCAAGTACATACACCATTACCAGGACTATCAGACCAGAACTGAGAAAACACTTGAGCAGATGTCAAGATATAATTATTCTGAGGTTCATGTTAAACTGGAGTTTGATTCCTTATTATTCGTCTGGATCTTACTAATCGCTGTTACTCAGTCCATTAACCAGATACGCTGCAAGTGTAGCCTGCAGCTTCAAAATATATAGTCATATCCAAAGATATCCTCAGAGTTCAATATACATGTAATCCATTAAACACCATCAAACGTGTTAAGATTACTGAAAAAAATAGTTTAGAGATCTCAATTCAACTCCAAGTGACAAATTTATGTAAGCACTAATTCCTTATAGATCATTTTCAAAATTTGCAGGGTACCAGTATTCTACATGGAATTACAGTGCTGTATGACCCTGGTGGTTTAGCGCTTAGTTTTGATAGTACATAGAATAAGCTTAGGAGGGATAATCAACAGACGAGTAAACAGTCAAAATAAATTCAAAGACAAAGCTGATGTATCGACTACACACTGATTGGCATAGTGGTATGCTAAGGGGATCTTCATATATGGAAGAGCAAGTAGTTATCAACAATCCATAAAAAGTTATAATATGCTAAGGGAGAGTGTAGCTTTAATGAATGTAGGCCCAGCTGCCGATGATCGGCAAGCAGAGTGTTGCCTCCAGTTCCAGAAGTGTAAAAGGCACATTTATAAGATTCTTCTCTGATGGAAGAAAAGTCTAAGGGCTCTAACGCGCTGGCAGACTTTGAGGAAAGGAATGAGGGGCATAGATGGAGCCCCTGAGAGATACGGACCAGATGATTACCAATTTTGGTGGCAACGTCAAGAGGGTTTGCTATATCGACACCGGCAACCCAAAGAACAGGAGCCGGGTCAGGGGAGTATTAACCACTCAGTTTCCGTACTTTTTTCCAGACTGCACTCAAAGAAGCCGAAGTGACTGTAGAAACAATCCCCCCAGCAAGTGGATTTAGCGTCATGGATGACACAGCGAGCAATTGCTCTCTTCTGGTTAAAATCAAGGAGTCTCTCTGTGGTTCTGTTGTACCGGTGGACCCGAGCACAAGCAGGAGACCACCAAATCACGCACTTTTGAGAATGCCTGCCCGAAGTTTGGGGTATGGAATGTGATGCTGCGGTTAAGACTGAGGTTGAGAAGAGGTTTAAAGCTCATCAATGGAGGACGAAGAAGAGCCCCACGAAAAGCAGTTAGATGCGAGTAAAGGTCCCAATTTGCTTGGTCAAATTGCCAGCGTGGGCTACGAGAGGAGGTGGTAATACAAAGGAGAAGGATGATTGGAAAATGGTCGCTGTCATGCAAGTCCAGGAGGACAGACCAAGTGAAGTCTAGTACAGTTGAGAAAAAGCAAACCGAGAGATCGATGGGAGTATACCAGAAAACCTCACTGAATGCCACAGGAGTCACAGTGAGATCCCCCCCCCCAGAGGAAATGGTGGGCATTAAAATTGCCAAGTAATTGAAGTGGTGGCAGTAAGGAAGAAACCAGAAATGCAACATCTGGGATAGATAAGGCCCTAGAAGGAGAGATATATAAAGAGCAGACTGTATACCACTTATTCAAGTTGATACGGGCTGCAGTGTAATGCAGCAAAGTATGAACAAAGAGCCGACGATATGGAATACTGGTGCATATAAGAAGGGCACTTTCTTTAAAGGTTCCATTGGGGAAAGGATCCGATGAATATAATAAATCATAGCCCAAGATGGGATGGATAACAGCAGAGCATAATTTGGGTTCTTGTAAACAAAAACACACAGGGTAAACTGGGAGAGCAACATCTGGAGCTCACCCTGGTTACCCCTGAGACCGTGGATATTCCACTGTAAATAAGCCATGATTTGCAAAGAGAAAGATACAAGCAAACGGAAGGTAGAGGGAGCTACGGACTAGTTGGGTTAGAAAAGTCTACATGTGGAGGTAGCGAAAACTTTTAAGTAGCAAAGGATTGATACATTGCGACGAAATGAGTTGTGCAGATGGAGAAGAGGGAAGAGGAGGAACAGGAGGTGGATCGGTGTCCATCAAAGGTCTAGTCTCCTCAATATATTCTGAGATAGCTTCAAGCGTTTCAGAGGAGAAGGACGTTTTATGGGGTACACTATTGGAAATGGAAGGAGGAGGGTGAGTAAAGATCGGCGAGATGGTGGACTGTACCAAAGTAGGGGGAAACGAAAGGGTAGAGGGAACTAGAGAAGCTTGGGAGGAAGTGACCTGGGAGGGGGCAGAAGAGGAAGAAACTTGGGAGGGGACAGGGGAAGAAGGTACTGTACGAGGAGGATGAGCCTCCACACTCTTAACAGAGCCAATTAGAGAGAGAGAACTGGGTACAGAGACTGGGAAGGAAAATGTGTAGGTTAGAGAAGGGGAGCAGGGGTGAAAAAAGGACGTGTAGACACAAACTTGTGAGCGAGAAGAGGAAGAGTGAGAACAGAATGAGGTGCCGAGGTAGGACCTGAGTCTAGGACAGAAAAGAAATAGAGACGGGTGACTGCGGAATGGGTGACCACAGAGGAGGCTGCAGAAGTTGGGACCCCAGAGGTGGAGTTTAGAAACTCAAGAATAAGAAATACGGGGAAGTTTCCCCTTGGAGGCACAGATGAGAGACTGCCATAGTATATGGGAGGCCTTCTGCCTCTTGAGATACCGGATTTCACGCTCATTTAAGTAAACTTGGCAATGACAAGAGTAAGATGGGCGAGCCTCATGACAATTAAGGCAAGAGGGAGGTAGATTACAAGACGTATTGGAATGGTCGTCAGCACCACAGACTGGGCATTCAGCCATGGACCTGCAATATTTTGCTGGATGACCAAAATGCCAGCACTTTCTACACTGTTGTGGTGTAGGGATCACCTTTCAAACCTGTAAACGGTGTCCCGCAATACATACAGACGACGGAAGTTCATGGCAGTCAAAAGTTAAGTGAGCCACATTGCAAGGGTATCGTCTCCGCCTGCGAGCAGGGAGGACTCAAGTGTCTACTTTGAGGATTGGGAGGTCTTGGAGTTCTAGCTGTTCCAGAATGTCATTGCCACATGTCTGGAAATTCTGTTGGACAATGGTATGAGGCAGAATGACAGTCCCACTAGAAGAATTGAGGGAATGATGTTTTCAGTAGTTACAGGAAGAGTATCAGTAGTTGTAAGGAGAGAGCATGAGCCTGGGAAGCATTCTGGACAGTGATGATGCATGTACCACTCTTGAGAGCATGAAAGGATATATCTCTACCACCATGGCATAGGAGGGCCTTGCTAATACTATGGTCGGAAAGGTAGGCATTAGAGGAAGTCGGTCGTAGAGTAAAAAACTTAGTCCATTGTGTATTTTGAAACATAGCGTGGAAAGGGAGTGCATGACGTGCTGGTTGTTTCTGAGTAGAATGAGATGGAAGCGAAGAAGTATCCTCAAGTAATGGTCTTGGGCGTTTAGGTGTGGGACCGGAGTTGGTCCGACATGGGATGGGCAGGCGATTCGAAAATTGCCGCACCGTAGAGGGAGAAGCCGGAAGCATGGTCAAAGAAGAGCTGAGGTCAGACGTATCAAAGGAGTTGGTCAAAACCCCAGTACCTGAAGCAGGTGTAGATGAATGGTTCAGAGAACCGACAAGTTATAAATTAGACACTATGCATCATTTGGGTATCTTTATTGAGGAAACGTTTCGCCACACAGTGGCTTCATCAGTCCAATACAAAGTAGAAAGGTGTAAGGAGAGTAGGAGTTTTGAGGTAATCAGTCCCTCGGCCTGGAGTCGATGTGTTCAGTCCATCAATCTTGTAGAAAGTACTGCATATGTCCGTAGAGGTGGCTTATATACTGTAGTCAGGTGAGGTGAAGCAGCAGGAGGCGGGGTCATAGTGGTAATATCCACTAGTCGAAGTAGGTCTTCGTCCAAAGGTTAGACAAGTGTTGAAGAATTCGTTTGTATTAAGATCCCAAGATGTTGCTGTGTCAGACAGGGTGTAGATGAATGGTTCAGAGAACCGACAAGTTATAAATTAGACACATATGCAACATTTGGGTATCTTTATTGAGGAAACGTTTCCTCAATAAAGATACCCAAATGTTGCATATGTGTCTAATTTATAACCTGAAGCAGGTGACGAAACAGCACCAGCAGGAGGTACAGGGGTATTAGAAATGTCCAAAGAGTGGTCTAAGAACGAGGCAGGGTCGGAACAGGGTGCAGTATCAGGAAGGGGCCCAGGGGGAGCAGGTTCATGGATTGAGACTCCATGGTTATGTCACTTCTTTGTTTTTTAGAAAAAAAAAGAAATCAAAGAAAGCAAAGAAAAAAGGAGGGAATGGGAAGGAATAGCTCTTAGGAGGCAAAAAGGGCCATAAATCCCCCTCCGCGCCCAAGAGGACCTCAGCACCGCAAGTAGTGCAGATGCAACATGGAACCCATGCCATACCCTACCTTTCATGCCAGTAAACCAGCAATCCAGGATAGCAACCTCACATCCACCGAGCCACTTCGGTGGACAAGAGGGCAGCCGGACACCTGCCACAAAGCATACCCTCCTTCGGCCACCACCCCCTGGAATCAGACAGGTAGCCTCCAGAGATACTCCCGTCACCCGAAAGACACCCAAAGCCACACTCCGGAAGACCTGAGAGGGATTGGGACATCCCCAGGTGATCCAGATTCCATGGCAAACTACACCACTGCCAAGGACCTCAATGGAATGGACCCCAGTACCCTTTCCCCACCCTAGGAACTAGAGTGTCTGTGGGAAGAATCCCAAAGGCTAAAAAAAAAAGGAAGGGAATGGGGAGGGATGGGGAGGAGGAAAGAAAAAATGGGAGGATGGGAAAGGGAAGGGGGGAGTGGGGGTAATTAGGTTCGGTGTGAGGAAGGAGACCAAAAGGTCTAATTCCTCAGACCATGAAGAGGAGCAGAGGCACGAGGCTAGACTTGTATACTGGAGCCAGAGGCGAGATGATGTGGCTGGAGACCTTACAGGAAAGCTAGGTCCCAAGTGGAGGTAGGTCTTCCCAAACAGGTGTTTAACAATTGACTTTAGACATTCACTGTACCAAGATACCATTGTGTTGCTGTGTTAGGTATTATTCATGGAACAAACTGAAGACGTGCAACATTTGGGTATCTCCACTTCTTCCCCCGTGTCCGGTATTAAAAATCACCTTTGAAGAAACCTGCTATGCAGGTTACATACGAGTCTTATTCATCAATATTGTGTACCACTAATAATGAACTTGTCTGACAGCAACACAGGATGTTTTCTGCAACTATTGTTAAGATGTCACAGCTCACCTGTGGCATCTCTTCCCATTTCTGGCTTTAATATTCAAGTCTCCTGCCTCATGTTTCTGCTTTAGGCTAAGGGACTGATCACCTCAAAATTACATCTCACCTTTTTCCATTGTCTCTAATATTAAAAAAAGTCATCTGAGAAGAATCAGTTACACAGGCAATATATTTTAACAAAGAAAGCCAGATGCTGCACATTTATCGTATTCAGCAACGTGTCAGTACTGTGTACTATAAATATAATATCACCACTGCTGAAGAGAGACATGCACACCAAGTGCTTTACTACAAGGCGGCACAATACCAGGGATACTAAATAAGACCTAAATCCAAACATCCCAAAAAATACTTTCCTTTTGCAAACACCCAGGGATTAGAATCAACTAAAAATAAAGGTAACCGTGTAAGCCGAGTCGTTAGAGGCAAATGTTATGTTTGGAATATTTAGAGAAACATTCGTGGGATGTTTTGGATTGAGATAATACAGAACTACAATGTGAATAGAGGCGGTGTTAACAAGTCACAAGGAGTAGGAATCTATGATTGCCTCTCATTTTGTTGCGAAGAACTTCTGAATTCATTGAATAATGCTGAAGTATTAGGAATTAAAGTGGGGAAACTATATTTACTATCCTGGTATACAAACCTTTGTCACCAATAACTGAAGAATTACAGAACAGATAAAGCTGGAAAACTACTTTGATGAAAGACCTATAACGGATATTATCCTCCCCGGAGATATCAGTGTGCCAGATGTCAACAGCAAGATTTTTGACTAGCATTTTACAATGCTTTGGAAGAATCCGACCATGCAGGTGGTCTACATGGGTTTCACTAAGACATTTAACAAATGTAATCATGAACTGATAGCACATGAAATATCAATAGGTATAAACGTAAATTGATTTGCAATTTTCTAATATGACAGTAGTAAACAATGTAAAATCTAGCCTTAGCAAAATAAAAATTTCTTACCCCATGGCAATCGTGGCACCTCTGCTGTTTCTTCTCTTAGCACAGAATAAAACAAACTACACCTTTATATCATCCTCTGCAGATATCCTCCAGGTCACAGAAATTAGTATGAAAGTCACCTGATTGAAGGACAACAATAAAATGGAGAGGATGTATGCAAAGTCTTCTGCTGGGCAGTAGAATAACTTGTTCAGTGGAGGCAAATTCCAGTTGCTAAGACATGCAAAGAGTGAGAAAGTGAAAAAATGTTTACACAACACAGAAGTCACCCCATAGAGCAAAAAGAACATGTACAAGATCTGGGTATAATAATGCCAGTTAACACATCTTTTAAAAACTAACTCAAATCCTGCAAAAGCCAATGAAGGGACTGAGGACAACGAGAACTTTCAAAACAAGAGAAACGATGCCAGTGATGACTATTCAAATTGTGTTGGGATCCGTTTAAGGCAGGAAAAATAGCAGAACTCTGGTAAAAAAAAAATATTGTTACTGCTCTCAGGGAGCCAATAAAGAAATGGAATAACGCTCTGGAGAGAAAAGAGGGGCATGGGGTAATATACACTTGGTAGATACTGGAGGGCCTAGTCCCAAATCTGCGCATTACCATAACGTACCAGCGAGAGATATGGAAGTGTAAAACAGATGTAGTGAAAGACAGGAGAGCCAAAAGCACATTTGTGGGCCTAGACTAGCTATTCAAAATATTAAAAATTAGGTATTACAAACATTACTAAAAAGTGTACGAATTTTCAAAAGAAAACAGTTACTACCGCAACTGTGTGCCAGATCAACCAGGTTGTGATAGACGTGGGGGCCGGCAGATTGTCAACAGCAACAGCCTGGTCGACCATACAATCAACGGGAAGCCATACCTTAGGCCAGGCCTCGAGAATAGGAAAACACTCGAAACACGTCTCGGGTAAATGCTCTTATCCCAGTATTTTCAGGCACCAAGACAGGTATGTCATGTTGAAGATGGTATAAAATATCGACAAGTTGATTAAGACATGTACAACAGTTGGGTATCTATTTATGAAACGTTTCGCCTACACAGTAGGCTTCTTCAGTCAAATATAGATTCAGCAGGTGTTGTAGTGAAATAAGATTATGTAATCAGTCCATCAACCTTGGAGAAATAGTGTTTGAGGTGGTCAGTCCCTCAGTCTGGAGAAGAATTCAGCTCTATGGTCTGGAACGACATGAAGCTTCTGCTTCATGTCGTTCCAGTATATATAGGAGAGGGGGACAGGGACGGAACCAAGAGAGGAAGACAAAATAGTATTGTTCCAGTCACGGTTTTGTTCTTTATGAAGAAAAATGGTATTGTGAAATTTCAATTTAATTTGATTATATTTACACAATTGTCATATATAGTAACCTAAACTTTATGCAGTTTTTTTCTTAAAGACTCCATTAAAACAGTGGCATATTTCAGTTACTTAGCTATTAAAGTGGATGCATTTCAGTGAATACTTTTATTTAGATTGACTAGAAGTTTTCATATATAGTGGACCCCCGGTTTTCGTAATTTTTTCGTTCCAGAATGCTGTTCAAGTGCCATTACCAAACGAATTTATTCCCATAAGGAAATGTAAAGTAGACTAGTCCTTTTAGACCCACAAAAATAAACTTACAAAAGCATTTAAAAAAAAATACACTTACATAAAAGGGAGAGTTTGGAGCAGGACGAACACCGGGGTACACTCTACTGATATAATCTCGACACTTGCAGTTATCTACAAACGAGTTATAACTGTGTAATGACCAAAGTTGATATGGGTATATGGAAGCTTAGGTACCATAATTTCCACAGTTATAGTAGTTTTGCGGATTATTTTAACGCTGATGTTTATACAACTTCGAAATTGTCACATTTGTTGGTCTGCTTGTTGTCTATCTGTAGTTGATTTCCGGGAGTCATCGCCCCCACGGCCTGGTCCCAGACCACGCCTCTTGATTGATGGCCTAATCATATATTCCACAAATGATATATTTACGGTGATTCAAATTATCAGTTTGCCATAGAGATGCAAGTTGTCATTCACAGCTTATGTGGTACATATAATTAATGCCGGTCTGGAGGATCCGCTCGCGGAAGGAATGGAGAGGAGGAGGAGGAGGGAGAAGAGTAGAGTGGGAGGTAAAGAGGGAAAGGAGGTAGAGTATATTATAATAATTATGGAGGAGCGATAAACCCGTAGGATTATACAGCGTATGTGGGGGGGGGGGAACCGGAGCAGATTCAATTCTCTAGATTAAGAGCCCCTCGCCAGCGTTAAGGAACCTCTTTGAAGGGGGTAGAGAGAGTAGAAAGCGAGAGGGAGGAAGAGGTGGGAGAAGTAGAGCGAAAGAACCTCTTACTAGTAATCCTCTGGGAAAACCATTAAAATTTCTTCCACATGGCAGTTCATGAGACTGCATTCAGAAATTCCCAATACGATGGACCTCCATATTCTGGGGTTCCTTTCTCTAGCATGCTTTGTACTCTCCTAGACGTACTCGTGTTTGCAGGCGGTGGAGCCACAGCTCTTTATCCCTTTTCTTTACTATATATCAGATTTCTAGCCTCCAGGGCCCTCTCATACCTACTCTTGAAACTACGTAAGGCAGTTTGCCTTGCACCTCTTTATATAGTAAGTCATTTACCACATCACTTCATTAGCTGCCATCTATGTTCCCTGGTTTCCTTTCGCTGGATCTCCAAAAGACTGTCCTATTTACTAGAATATCCTGAGTAGTTTGTTATCTAATTCTTCTCTTCTAGTGTTAGGTAATATTTCTAGTCTTTCATCATAGTTCGTCCCTCTTAATTCCGCCCTTAATCTCAAGAATTGTTGAGCATTTACTAGTTTGTTATACTTGATCAGTGTGGGTTCTATGCTTAGGCCCAGGACGGGTCTAAGTTGTGTATATCTTAAATGAATCTTCAAATTTCGTAAAGCATTTCTTAGTTAAGATCCGTTTTGCACATGGTTTGTACACTGTATAATATTAACAATGTATGTTACCAGCTCCATTGAGTGTCCATATTTCAGTCTTCACGACTCACGAAATCGTAATGACACGATTGCAAACAAACCATACCACGGGTGGGGTTAGAACCCGCGGTCACAGTCTCAAAACTCCAGACCGTCGCGTAAGCCACTAGGCCAGCTAGCTTCAATAAGATTCATCCAACTAGGTATATTTCTACACCATAGGAAGGTTAGCATAGACTCTGACTACGGGTTCGAACCCCACCCGTGGTATGGTTTGTTTGCAATCGTGTCATTACGATTTCGTGAGTCATGTTGACGGCTTTGAGGGGGACTTGAGCTAGAGTTCGTCACGGCCATGCTAGCGGGAGATTCGTCTGTAAAAACTTGCATTTGTGGACACAGTGGTGCCTATGCTAACCTTCCTATTGTGTAGAAATATACCTAGTTGGATGAATCTTATTGAAGCTGGCTGGCCCAGTGGCTTACGCGACGGTCTGGAGTTTATAGACTGTGACCGCGGGTTCGAACCCCACCCGTGGTATTTTTTTTTTTAGTCTCTTCAGCTAACGAAGTCCAGTTATTGCTGGTCATTACATCTCATTAGTATCACATCTGCAAACAGTAACAATGTAAAATTCATCTAGCAGAAGGTGAAAGGCTACTCAAATATTAATCGTCTGAGGGTCGAGGTGAATGATTAGGAAATACAAACAGCTATTAGGAAATTCTCTGTAGCATAAAATTTTCTCACTACTAGGAGGCTAGCACTGCCCTTCCTGGTATTCTAAATGACTTTACATTCTGTACTATGGAACTATACCAGTGAGAATGTTTGTGGTTTTAAGGCAAAGTTGGTGTGGATGGGGGATCGTGTCTGAACATCCCAAGACCAGGCTTTATCATTCAACTTTGGATCATGAATGCTAAATGCTACACTAAAGGACATCATTGTAATGGTGCCATACTCAATACTTACAGTGTCTAACTGGAAGTTTAGCTTTTTCCCAGTGTTCATCTTGGATAAGACGGCGTTGAAAAAAGTTAAAAGAACTCATTGCATTACTTTTACTGTCGTTTCGAATAAGGGTACACCCCCCCCCAAGAAATAGGTTAGTTGGGTGGGGTCAGGTGCTTTGAGAAGGCACGGTGTTATGGGCTCGTCAGACAGGTATTCTCGTTTGGAGTACCTGTTTCATGAGTAGTACACATTAATGCATCCACAAAACAGGTGCTTTTAAGCAAATAATACCCCAAGAAGCTGGGGACCGAACCCTTAATATTTCAGCCCGTCTCTTGGGGAGCCAGCTAAAAATCAACGATGCTCTAGTCCATTGAGGTATCAGTGCTTTAAATATCAGGTACCCAATAACACTGGGTATGTCGCTCCTGATGCAAGCACATACGCGAGACAGGTGTTCTAAACAAGAATGAAATTAGCTCTGAGCTTACCACTGCCAGGTATGTGCTCGCATCAGGAGTGACATGTCCAGTGTTACTGGGTATATCTGATGTTTGAAGTATTGATGGCTCTGGACTAGAGCGTCGTTGATTTTGGCTGGCTTCCCACGAGACGGGCTGAAATGTCACGGGTTCGACCCCCAGCTTCTTGCATGCACACAACTATTATTTTAACACGCCGGACGTCTCTCCAAACCACTTCAACCCCTAATCAGCCCTCTGGATAATACTTTCAATAACCCCACACCACCTCCTAATCTCTAAAATGTGAATTTTCTGCATAATATTCACCCCACATTGCCCTTGGACATGACAGCTTTACTGTCTCCAGCCTCCTCGCTGAAACATTTAAAACCCATGGTTCACGCCCATACAAATGTTGGTACCATTAATTTCTTTCACATTCCTTTTCCTTGGCCTCGATGAATAACTTTTTTTTTCTACGCAGATGCCTCAATGCACCATCCACCTTTTTACCCCTCACCAATTTTATGATTCACCTCATCTTTCATAGACCCGTCAGCCGCCAAGTCCACTTACAAATATCTGAACACATTTCCTCTATATACTCTCGCCTTCCAATCTGATATTCAATTTTTCATTGCCTTAATTTCTGTTACTCGTAACCTTACTCTTTCTCGTTCACTTACTTTCCTTTTACATTTATTTTTTTCAACACCGGCCGTATCCCACCGAGGCAGGGTGACCTAAAAAGAAAAACGAAAGTTTTTTCTTTTTAAATTTAGTAATTTATACAAAAGGGGTTACTATCCCCTTGCTCCCGGCCTTTTAGTCTCTTCTTACGACACGCATAACTTACAGATGCTTTACCACTTCCCCATGAAGAGAAAAAGAAGCATAAGAACTAATAAGAAAAGAGAAGAAAACCCAGATGGGCGTGTAAATGTATATATGCATGAACATGAATGTGTAGTGTGACCTAAGTGTAAGTAGCAGGATATACCTGTTATCCCACGTGTTATGAGAAGACACCAGCAATCCTACCAGCATGTAAAACAATTACAGGAATCGGTTTTACACTCACTTGGCAAGACAGTAGTACCTCCCTGGGTGGTTGCTATCTACCAACCTACAACCTAGGTTTCTTTTACATACCCTACCAAATTAGTCTACCAACCTTTGCAACTAATCTTCATAATCTCCCAAAAACAGTGTTAGTGGTAAACAACTGAAACTCCCAATTTGTATTAGATTCAACTTTTAATCCTACACCTCTCCCAACACCCTAGCATTCACTTCTTACAACCCCATCTATGAATATGTTGAACAACCATGGTAATATACATCTCTAAGGCCTACTTTTGCTGTAAAATAATCTCCCTTTCTCTCCTACATACCCTAACCCGAGCCTCACTATCCTCATAAAAACTTAACTCCATACACTTGCAACATTTCTCCCTCTTCCTAAAACCTCTTTCTTCATCTGCAATCCTGCTCTGATTTATCTGTTTCACTATACAATTTAGCAGGTTAATTCCCTATAATTATTTCACTCTTTTATACCCTTTCCTTAATGCAAAGTAACTATGCACACTGCCAACCCCTAGGTACCTTTCCCTTATTCACACTTATTGATCATAAGCACCAATCACAAATTATCCCCACCTGCTCTTAAGATTTGTCTTCATCCCATCAATCCCATCTGCTTTATCCAGTTTTAGTCTTCCCACAGCTTCACGCACCTTCCCCACACTCTTATCTGGCTCTTTCTCACTCCTAAAAGATGCTATCATTACACCCTCTATCTTATCTCTTGTACTTCTTTATCCTGTATTACCTATTACTTTATATGTATTACCTATTACCAAACCTCTTTCTGTACAAAGTTCAATTCGAGCTGTCATCCCTTTCCTAGAATCAAACCTGATTGCCTCCCATTGGCCAAGCTGTGTTTCCCAGCGAGTGTGTTTTCGAATTACAATAATGTTCAACTGTTGTGGGTAATTTTTTCTATTAAACTTATTTTCTCTCTCCTCAGGTACGTAGGATTTTTGTGGTGCCAGTCAACACGAGAGACGATGGTGAGTAACTGGTGGGGTTGGGTTAATGTTCTTACCTCTGTGTTTGCTGGGGTTGAGACTCGGCTCCTAGCCTCGCCTCCTGGAGACCTAGACCACTTTCACCGGTATCTGTCTTCTTGCCACTTAGCCTCATCTTGAAGCTGTGTGTTGAGTTTGCCTCCACCACTGCCTCATCAAAATCATCACACTTTATAACCATCTTGAGACTTAAATACTTCTCTACATTCTCTTCACCTACCTGTGTCTGCTTGATCTTGGTCCTCTTAATTCAAAGTCTGTGTCCCCTCTGTTTTATCAATTCCTCTCAGGATTTGATATACACAGTGTATAATCATGCCCCTTTTCCTTGTCCTCCTGGCCACCAAGGTTGTCAAGGTGCCTTAAATCTCTTATATGGCGGTCCCCTCAATTCTGCTCTAAATCAGATTATACATCTTTCCACCTTTCGAGCTAATGCTCGTGCTTGACGGCGTACTCAGAGAGTTTCCTAACAGGTCATGTAAAGTGTTCTGAAGGATTCGTTAAGTTCCTAAATGCTGTTCTGAGGTTTGCTAATTTTGTATACTCTGTTGCCATTATATGATTTATGTTCAATTCCTGCCAATATTATATTTATCCCAGGTCCTTTCATTCTTATTTGCAACTTCTCTGCCCATGCTGTGCTGTGTCCGGTCTGTCCTCTCCTCCAGATTGCATGACCTTGCATTTGTTTGGATTATAATGGAGGCGGTACTTGTGACCACATCTCCAGTCTGTATATCAATGGTACACAATACAGACAAGATGAATTACATGAGCAACATTCGAGTATCATTACTGGTAGACGTTTCGCCCTCCAGTAACTATCAGTACAATATATGGACGTAATATGAAGACTAGAAATATATACAGTAAACAGTGGAATACGAGGTAAGCAGTCCCTCAGCTTAGGTGATGATCACCGTCGTCTTGAATCCGAATCACAGGCAGATGAGATGCAGCAGACGAAGGCATTGTCACTGGTAGGACACCACCACAACCTACTTTCTAACTCCTGGTCCAACTCTTGGGCATGACTTGCTTCCACTGGGGAATCCCACTTACGAGTAACGATGCCTTCGTCTGCTGCACTTTCAACCGACTCCAATATATAAACTAATCTTCCAGCCTGTGCTTCACATAGAAAGGTGGTAAATTAGACACATATGCAACACTTGGGTATCAATAAAGATACCCAAGTGTTGCATGTGTGTCTAATTTACCAACTCGTCGGTTCTCTGAACCATTCATCTACACTTAGAAAGGTGTTTCTGGATCTGCAATAAGGATGTGGAACTATGGACAGATATTAGGAAAATTCTTAAGAGGATAAATATTAAACATGAAAACAAAGAGGAACTATTGGATAGTCTACCCAGAATATATAGAGCATGGGAGGATGGGAGCATGGGAGGGGAGTAAAATTTAACATTCAGAATGCCCAGTCTACAACAGTTGACCCAAAAATAGACACCCACTAGAAAAAAACACAGGAAACTAAAATCAGCTAGCTCAGTCCCCAGCCTTAGGACTGACCCAGACTCAGCCCCCAGCCTTAGTGCAAATCCAGAATCGGCTACAGGCTCTTCCACAGCCACCACAGACAGCCTCTATTACAGATGTAGAGTCCTCTTCCGGGTAAGATGTTGGCCTCCTGAAAACAGATGGTGGTGTGTCTGGCTTGGCTATCCAAGACTGTAGTGCAGTTCTAGGATCTGCACAAATTGGTAATACATCCAGTACGAATTGTATCCAACGAAAATCAAAATGGTGCAAATACTATGCTTGGGGCATCTGTAAACATGCAATATCGGGGGAAAAAAATGGCACTTGCAACTTCGAGCATCCCCCCAAAACAATCCCGCTACCTCCTGTCTAAAGGAGTGTGTCGTTCTACCTTTTGCAAATTCTTCCACCCTGAGATGTGCCACTCTTCAGTCCTTAAAAAAAACTTACGACACCAATTGCTCTGCATACCACTTAAAAGGGACCAGGAGTTACACACCCCATAAAACAAGTAGTTATGACAACTACTACAAATGATTTTTTAGTGGTAGGAAAAAAATAGAAAATGGAAAGAAATAACCAAAATAGTTAACCATCTTGGAGCCTTGTTGGACTGGAGGCACAGCCAGTGGCCCTTCAGGACTACTACTGATGCCAAAAACAAAATCTCCCCAACATGCAACACAACTTCATTTATATTTGCTAACATACAGGGCCTTAAGCCATCCACCAACAACAAAATACCTTTCATCAGTGGACTTCTAGGGAAGTCAAATGCAGTGTTTGCAGCCTTCACAGAGACCCACGCAAAAGATTACTTGACAGTGAAATATACCTGTGTACAACCTTTTCAGATGAGAAAGAAACAGGCAAGAAGGGGGGATTGGCCTGTATGTCAAAGAGTCGCTCATTTACACAGAGATACTGACCACCACAAATGATGTAGTTTAAATTCTGACAATAAAAATCGAGAACCAAAACTTAAGTCATTGTGGTTGTATATAAGCCACCAGATGCAACTTCCCAACAGTTCAAGGAACAGCTATCGAAAATTGACTCCTGTCTGGAAAACCTTCCAGCCCCATCCCCAAACATCTTGCTGCTTAGTAACTTCAATCTAAGACATACAAAATGGAAGAATGTAGCAAATAATGTAGCAGAAATAATCCCTGGAGGCAGCTCACATGAAAAGTCACACACACGAGCTGCTGAATTTCTGCAATAAACACCCTAAGTCAGCAGATAGTGGAGCCAACAAGACTGGAGAACACACTTGACCTTTATTTTCACAAATAATGAAGACCTGGTAAGAAACATAATATAAAAAACAACTAATTCTGATCACAGTCTAATCGAAGTCTAGACTTACATGCACAGGGGTCCTGATCAGCAATATGCATACAGCTATGAGGGTACCTTTATCAAATTCAACATCAACTGGGACCAGGTAAACTATGTCCTACATGAAACATATTTGGAAGATATCTTAAATAACATGACCCTAACCAGTACATTGAAAAGATCAACTTTATATATCTGAAGTATGTTCAAGGAATATCCCTAAGAAAAAAAAAGAAGTAGTAAACTTTAGAGACGCTCCCTCTACAGGAGAAGGCGAAGAATCACTGAGCTCCTCAATAATGCTAATTATCTGAAACACAGAAGGAAGCACTAACCAGGGAAGTGGAAAATATTGAGCTAAAAGCAATTAGCGTAATTGAAAGAAATTCGAAACATTTCTTTTCATATGCCAAAAACAAGGCAAAACCCACATCTAGTACAAGGCTGGACTGGACCTCGTGTTCACCCTGAGCAGCTCAGACATTGAGGACATCACATATGAGAGGCCCCTGGGAGCCAGTGACCAGTGGTTCTGAGCTTTGACTACATAGAGTTACAAGTGGAGAGGGCAACAGGTGTTGAAAGGAAAAAGCCAAACTATAAAAGGGGGGACTACACGGGTATGAGGAACTTCCTGCAGGAGGTTCAGTGGGACAGATATGGAAGGAAAGTCAGTAAACTAAGTGATGGAATACGTAACAAAATGCAAGGAAGCAGAGGAAAGGTTTGTTCCCAAGGGCAACAGAAATAATGGGAAGTCCAGAACGAGCCCTTGGTTTACCCAAAGGTGCAGGGAAGCAAAGACTAAGTGCGCTAAAGAATGGAAAAAGTACAGAAGGCAAAGGACCCAGGAAAATAGAGTTTAGTCGTAGAGCCAGAAACGAGTTTGCACAGATAAGGAGGGAGGCCCAGCGACAGTACGAAAACGACATAACATCGAAAGTCAAGTCTGACCCGAAACTTCTGTAGTCACATTAATAGGAAGACAACAGTCAAAGACCAGGTGATCAGGCTGAGGAAAGAAGGTGGGGAACTCAAGAAACGATCAAGAGGTATGTGAGGAGCTCAACACGAGATTTAAGGAGGTATTTACAGGGGAGGCAGGAAGGACTCTGGGAAGACAGATCAGAGCGGGACACCAACAAGGAATATACCAAATGTTGGATGACATACACACAACTGAGGAGGTGAGGTTGCTCAGTGACCTTGATACCTAAAAGGCGATGGGACCGGACATCTCCCCGTGGGTCCTAAGAGAGGGAGCAGAGACGCTGTGTGCCACTAACCACAATCTTCAACACATCCCTTGAAACTGGCCAACTACCTGAGGTATGGAAGAAGGCAAATGTAGTTCCCATTTTTAAGAAAGGAGACAGAAACGAGGCACTAAACTATAGACCAGTGTCACTTACGTGTATAGTGTGCAAAGTAATGGAGAAGATTATCAGGAGGAGAGTGGTGGAGCACCTGGAACGAAACAAGATTATAAACGACAACCAGCACGGGTTCATGGAAGGCAAGTCCTTTGTCACAAACCTTCTGGAGTTCTATGACAAGGTAACAGAAGTAAGACACGAGAGAGAGGGGGTGGGGGGGGTGATTGCATTTTCTTGGACTGCAGGAAGGCCTTCGACACAGTTCCTCACAAGAGATTAGTGCAGAAGCAAGAGGATCAGGCGTGTATAACAGGAAGGGCACTGCAATGGATCAGAGAATACCTGACAGGGAGGCAACAACGGGTCATGGTACGTGACGAGGTATCACAGTGGGCGCCTGTGACGAGCGGGGTCCCACAGGGGTCAGTCCTAGGACCAGTGCTATTCTTGGTATATGTGAATGACATGACGGACAGGATAGACTCAGAAGTGTCCCTGTTCGCAGATTATGTGAAGTTAATTAGGAGAATTAAATCAGATGAGGATCAGGCAGGACTTCAAAGAGACCTGGACAGGCTGGACACCTGGTCCAGCAACTGACTTCTCGAATTTAACCCCACCAAATGCAAAGTCAGGAAGATCGGGGAAGGGCAAAGAAGACCGCAGACAGAGTATAGGCTAGGTGGCCAAAGACTGCAAACCTTGCTCAAGGAGAAAGATCTTGGGGTGAGTATAACACCGAGCACGTCTCCGGAAGCACGTCTCCGGAAGCACACATCAACCAGATAACTGGTGCAGCATATGGGCGCCTGGCAAACCTGAGAATAGCGTTCTGATACCTTAGTAAGGAATCGTTCAAGACACTGTACACCGTGTACGTCAGGCCCATACTAGAGTATGCAGCACCAGTTTGGAACCCATACCTGGTTTCAAGCACGTCAAGAAATTAGAGAAAGTGCAAAGGTTTGCGACAAGGTTAGTTCCAGAGCTAAGGGAAATGTCCTACAAAGAAAGGTTAAGGGAAATCGGCCTGACAACACTGGAGGACAGGAGGGTTAGGGGAGACATGATAACGACATACAAAATACTGCGTGGAATAGACAAGGTGGATAGATACAGGATGTTCCAGAGAGGGGGGACACAAACAAGGAGTCACAATTGGAAGTTGAAGACTCATCTGAGTCAAAGGGATGTTAAGAAGTATTTCTTCAGCCATAGAGTTGTCAGGAAGTGGAATAGTCTAGCAAGTGATGTAGTGGAGGCAGGAACCATACATAGCTTTAAGACGAGGTATGATAAAGCTCATGGAGCATGGAGAGAGGGGACCTAGTAGCAATCAGTGAAGAGGCGGGGCCAGGAGCAGAGTCTCGACCCCTGCAACCACAATTAGGTTGGTGAGTACAATTAGCTGCAGAATCAGTTATTATTGTATAGCTGCAGAATCAGTTATTATTGTATAGCTGCAGAATCAGTTATTATTGTATAGCTGCAGAATCAGTTATTATTGTATAGCTGCAGAATCAGTTATTATTGTATAGCTGCAGAATCAGTTATTATTGTATAGCTGCAGAATCAGTTATTATTGTATAGCTGCAGAATCAGTTATTATTGTATAGCTGCAGAATCAGTTATTATTGTATAGCTGCAGAATCAGTTATTATTGTATAGCTGCAGAATCAGTTATTATTGTATAGCTGCAGAATCAGTTATGTTATAAATATTACTGCAGTCAACACTCACCTACTGACTCCCACATTCAGCGCTGTGTGACCCTTGTGGGTTTAGCGCACAAATATATGAATTTATCTCATACGCTTTGCAACATGTCTAAGTTTAGGTCCACCTCTGCCCATATAAAAATAATCAATTATACTACAACAATAATATATACGAAATATATGCGATAAGAAGTTGTGTCGTGCGTGGAAGACACTGAAGCGCTAAACCAGTAAGAATAAAAAAAACTTAGGGATAGAAAATAAGATAGGTTTGATCCAGTGTAAGGGGAGGTAGCTCCAATTCTCTGGATCAGGAAGTCTTCAGCATCAAGATATCCATATGGAAATGTACCCACACTGGTAAAGGGAATCCTCCTGATGCAACGTCTCCCCCCCCCCTCCTGATGCAACGTCTCCCCCCCCCTCCTGATGCAACGTCTCCCCCCCCTCCTGATGCAACGTCTCCCCCCCCTCCTGATGCAACGTCTCCCCCCCCAAGCATGGGCTTTAAAGATACCTGAACGAAGCTGCCGGGGGTCAACGACCCCTTCCGCACGGTCCCAGACCAAACCTCTAGTACCTGCCAGGATGGTTGCTGTCAGCCAGCCAAGTTATGACAGTAGGGCAGTACCTACCAGGATGTTTGCTGTCAGCCAGCCAAGTTATGACAGTAGGGCAGTACCTACCAGGATGGTTGCTGTCAGCCAGCCAAGTTATGACAGTAGGCCAGTACCTGCCAGGATGGTTGCTGTCAGCCAGCCAAGTTATGACAGTAGGGCAGTACCTACCAGGATGGTTGCTGTCAGCCAGCCAAGTTATGACAGTAGGGCAGTACCTGCCAGGATGGTTGCTGTCAGCCAGCCAAGTTATGACAGTACCTGCCAGGATGGTTGCTGTCAGCCAGCCAAGTTATGACAGTACCTGCCAGGATGGTTGCTGTCAGCCAGCCAAGTTATGACAGTACCTGCCAGGATGGTTGCTGTCAGACAGCCAAGTTATGACAGTACCTGCCAGGATGGTTGCTGTCAGCCAGCCAAGTTATGACAGTACCTAGCAGGATGGTTGCTGTCAGCCAGCCAAGTTATGACAGTACCTAGCAGGATGGTTGCTGTCAGCCAGCCAAGTTATGAGAAACAAGCTAAATAACGACTGTCAAGTTAGCTACTGAAATATTCAAACGAGTTGAATTACCCAGCGAGACCAACGTCTAGGTTATCCCAAGACTACTTTCGAGGGGTCACGCTCACTTCCCTCTCCCGTCGCAGTCTTGATCAACTTAACTGCTGTTGCTAGCCGCATGCACTTTATCGTAGGTACCACAGCTCGGCTGATTTACGAAGTAAATCAAACATATTCAGCTACGTCTCGAAGACGGATAGGAGAGGGGGGGGTAACCCAGACAGCTATTCTGGGGGGAAGAGGCCAAGACGGCTATATTTTTTATCACAAACTCTTGCATTTCAACTTTTTTTTTTGCACCAAAACAAATTGGTGTTTTTTTCCTAGCTAGCAAGAGAAGTTAGTGCATCTTAGAGTGATTTAATGTCCCTATTACCTAGAAGTTTGCACGTTAGCCCGCCCGCCCTCCTTAAATATTTTCTCACTATTCTTCCATTATCCTGGGAAAAGATTTTCTTATTTGCAGGTTTTTTTTTTGTCGTTCCTATTGGAGATTGTGTTCTTGTACTAACGACTGCGTCATAATTAATACTGTTAATATTTCTGTCTTCCTTCGTTTCTCCCTTCCCTATTTCCTCCTCCACTTTCCCGTCCCTTAACTGGTTCCATGGGTTATGGAGGGGAAGTTGTTCGAGTCCCTGAATGTATTTTACAAGCTAACATTATGTCATCATTCGTACTCCAAGGGTCTACAAACTTCTACCAACAAATTTATGAAACAACTCCGGTAGTTTCCAGGCTGTGATGATGATGTGGGTCTGCTGCTGGCAGCGGTAGCCTGACTGATCAGTCAACAGGACAACCTGGTCCTGTTGACTGGTCCAGCTGCGGGAGCAGTGAAACCACAGAAATTATGGCAGTGATGTCACAGATAAGAGATAAATCCTTTTCCACTTCTATTTCAAACATCGGTATCAAGGGAACAGTGACCAAGAGAGAACTGAAAACATTAAACAGTGTTCAGAAAGGACAGAAAACCATCAGCAAAATTGAGAGAAATTAAAAAATTGTCTCGTATGGGCAATAGAAGCCAAAACCATTCATAGTATTAGATTCTTTAGCGAGACAAACGTCCCGGTAGATGGTTTACAAAAATGGTTTACAAAACCCACAAGTTGAAGAGTGAGACTTGTGCAACATTTGGTTGTCTTTGAGGAAAAGTTTCCCCAGCCAGTGCTTCTTCAGTCCGATATAGAGACGAAAGGTGGAAGAGTAGTAGTAGTTTGAGGTAATCAGTCGATCACCCTGGAGTCGATATGATCAGTCCATCAATCTCAATATTGATGGACTGAACACTGACTCCACGCTGAGGGACTGATTACCTCAAACTCCTCATCCTTCTCACTTCATCTCGGTATCGGACTGAAGAAGCCACTGGCTGGGAAAACTTCCTCAAAGACAACCAAATGTTGCACAACTTCCTGGGGGAGTAAAAGGAAAAACAAAAAGGAAGCTTAATTTTGACACCAAAATTAGACAGGTTAACAGTGATCCCTCATTAACCAAGCAAACATACCAAGTCAGAACAATGAGGTTATGATACACGAAATCTTAACACAATTGAAATTATTATTATAATCAAATAGAAGCGCTAAACCACAGGGGTTATACAGTGCTGCAGGTTATTGCAGGATGCAGGGAGAGTGGGTTGTAAGAGGGAGATGGATGATTAGTAGGGTATGGAGTGCAGCAGGACGGTGGATAGTGCAGGGATAGAGGGTAGCAAGAGATCGAGGTAGAAGGGACTGAGGGAGGTGCTAGAGGTATAATCTTCAGAGTTTGTGTAGTAAGTCAGTTTCTGTCAAAAAGTCAACGAGAGAGTCAGGATTAAAGGAGGGTCCATCAGCAAGAAGGGAAGGTAAAGAAAGGGCCGCAGAGCGAAGACTCCGTTGGAGGTAAATTCTGCGTGCTCGTTGATAGAGTGGGCAGTCCAACAGAATATGTTGAACAGACACTGGAACCTGACAATGCTCACAGAGAGGGGCAGGGAGCCTCTCCATGAGATACCTGTGAGTAAGACGAGTGTGGCCGATGCGAAGACGGGAGAGTGTAGTCTCCCAACCCCGACATTGGTGACAAGAAGAAGGCCAGAAACCTATAACCGGTTTAATAGAATGAAGTTTGTTATTCAGCAGGTCAGACCAGCGTTGTTGCCAACGGGTGTGAAGGTGGGTAGCAATGACCGCAAAATAGTCCGTGAAAGGAACACCTCTATATGAAACTGGAAGGTCATGTACTGCTGACCGCGCAGCAGTGTCTGCCTGTTCATTGCCCTGTACGTCAACATGACCAGGGACCCAACAAAAGACAATATCTTTATGCTTGCTAAAGATACGGCGTAACCAAAGGTGGATACGAAGAACTAGGGGGTGAGGTGTATCAATTTTACGGATAGCCTGTAAAGCACTAAGGGAGTCTGAAACGACCACAAATGGTGACACAGGCATAGATGCAATACGGATAAGTGCCACAAGAATGGCATACAATTCAGCCATAAATATGCTAGCCGAGGGTAATAGATGCCCTCGTACGACGCTGTCCGGAAACACTGCTGCGAATCCGACGCCGTCAGATGACTTTGGACCATCGGTGTATACTGCGATGGCATGGGAATGAGAACGGAAATGGTCTAGAAAGAAAGAGCGAGAAGCCGCCGTAGGTAGTTGGGCTTTCGCACAAGGTAGAGAAATAGAACAGACACGGACAGCAGGAACTTCCCAAGGGGGTAGGGGAAAGGGAGATGTCACATGAACATATAGAGATGGGAGCTGAAGGGAAGACAGGAGTGAATGTAGATGAAGAGAAAAGGGACGAAGTAAGCAGGGGCGACGAACAAATAAAGATCGCCTACTAACATCTGTAACAATCCTATACATGGAAGGATTGCAGAGGTCATGAGAGCGAACATAATAGTGAATGCAATGTGCATCACGACGATCGGACAAGGATGGAATGTTCGCTTCTACATAGAGGCTCTCAACCGGAGAAGAACGAAATGCACCAAGGCATAAGCGTAATCCCTGGTGATGGATGGGATTAAGGATGGAAAGAGTAGCAGGGGAGGCCGCCATAATAGAGTTTCGACAAAATTAGGGCTGAATGTAGGCGAAGGAGAGTTCTACGATCAGCCCCCATGAAAGATGTGCGAGGGTTTTAAGAAGGTTCAGCCTGGTGTGACAAGTTGCCTTCAGAGAGGTAATGTGAGGTTTCCAGGACAATCGACGGTCTAACAGGAGGCCAAGAAACCT
The DNA here is from genome assembly GCA_009830355.1 of Cherax destructor. Lineage (NCBI taxonomy): Eukaryota > Metazoa > Arthropoda > Malacostraca > Decapoda > Parastacidae > Cherax > Cherax destructor. The sequence continues at coordinate 1,736 of WNWK01010527.1, read as the reverse complement.
GACTATCACGTTCTGGGATACGTGAGCCGTATAGGTACAATGGATGATCAGAGACCACTGAACGTTTAGTAAACGTAATTTGACGAGTTTTGCTACTAGAAAATTTAAACCCGTGAGTGGTGGCCCAAGATTAGTGTGGAGAGAAGCTCCCATGGTAAAAATGGGAAGGAAATAAGGGAGGGATGAGGAGGAGGAAAGGGAAAAGGGAGGATGGGGAAGATGGGAAAGGGGAGGGGGGATTGGGGGGTAATTAGGTTCGGTCTGAGGAAGAAGACCAAGAGGTCCAATTCCTCAGACCGATAGCCTCTTTACCGCGACAAGAAGCCCCCCTTAAAGAGGAACACAATTGAAAAAGAATACACGATTAATATAATTGTATCGAGACGTTTCGACCACCAGAGGCTCCATCTGACTTATTAATACACGTGTCAGTACATCATACTTATATATACATGGGAAAGTCAAGTATGACTAGTCTTTGATAAAAAATGGTTAAAATCATAACCATAATTTTTAACAGGGTGGACTGGTAAGCCAGCGGAAGGCCTCTGTCAGATGACTAAAAGCGCCAGTGGCGGGTTATCATATGACTAAGACCGTCGTCAAGAAACTTTTCCAGTTTCCTGACAAACTTAACTTCAATGCATTTGTTTTTCTCTCCAGTACAATATAGATCTGTTATCATAAACAGATTGAAAGGTTATATTATCTCGTACATGTTAAGTAAAAAGACAAATGCAACTAATGTGACGTTTTATTGTGGCAACGTTTTGCTCTCCAGGAGCTTTGTCAAGCTTGAAAAAACTCCTGGAGAGCGAAACGTTGTCACAATAAAATGTCATTAGTTGCATTTGTGTCCTTTTGCTTAACATTGTACGTAATTCTACCAATATTATTACATTCTCTCTTACATAAAGTACGAGAAGTTTAGTGTAGATAAAGACCTTCTGTCCACAAATTTTGAAGACCACTTCACAAAAGTGGCTTTTTATGAGCTTTGAAACAGTTCTAGGATTGCTAAACCACGTGGAATTACAGCAGTTACAAGACTCGGGGCAGAGAGTGGCTTCTTCAGTCCTAATACAGAGAAATTAATAAAACGAGTGTGCATGTGTGTGTGTGTGTGTGTATATATATATGTATATATATATGTTCTTAGCTCGGTGACCTGTTCTTAGCTCTCGGTGACCTGTTCTTAGCTCAGTGAAGACGTGTCTTGTGTACTCTCTGTGGACTGAACCATCTTTGCTGTGCTTCCGTTATTAGCTACCTGAGATTGGATGATGGTTTCCCTCGACTACGAGCAGCTATATCTCCAAATGAAGGCAGAATTAACGGAAGCTAGAAGAGAGATTCAACGTTTGAAGGGTATATGCAAGGATTATCCCCAGAACAATGTCGCTGATGATCAGACCAACGAATGGATGCTAGTCGAAACTGAAGGGACGAAGCTGAAGTTGAAGAAGGTCCAGGAGACTGCTGTGAAAACCAGCAACTCTTTCTCCTTGTTATCAGACGAATGTGAAGACATCCCAGCGAAGACCATCTCTACAAAGACCGTCGAGAACGTCATGCACACCGCCAGTCGAGGTAAGAACATTGTTTTAGTTGGGGATAGTCAGATTAAGTTTATGGATAGGGAATTTTGTCTTAAGGATAGGAATAGGAGGCAGAGGGTGTGTTATCCTGGGGCTGGGATGAAGGATATTGTTAGCCGTCTGGACGACATCATGAGA
>WNWK01010526.1:48965-69711 GCA_009830355.1 Cherax destructor | reverse complement strand
CCAATACCTCACTAAGGAATCATTCAAGACTCTGTACACCATATATGTCAGGCCCATACTGGAGTATGCAGCACCAGTTTGGAACCCACACCTGGTCAAGCACGTCAAGAAATTAGAGAAAGTGCAAAGGTTTGCAACAAGACTAGTCCCAGAGCTAAGGGGATTGTCCTACAAAGAAAGGTTAAGGGAAATCGGCCTGACGACACTAGAGGACAGGAGGGTTAGGGGAGACATGATAACGACATATAAAATACTGCGAGGAATAGATAAGGTGGACAGAGACAAGATGTTCCAGAGAGGGGACACAGAAACAAGGGGTCACAAATGGAAGTTGAAGACTCCTATGAGTCAAAGGGATGTTAGGAAGTATTTCTTCAGTCATAGAGTTGTCAGGAAGTGGAATAGCTTAGAAAGCGACATAGTGGAGGCAGGAACCAAGAGGTTCCCTGCTCATGGAGCAGGGAGAGAGAGAGGACCTAGTAGCAATCAGTGAAGAGGCGGGGCCAGGAGCTATGAATCGACCCCTGCAACCACAAATAGGTGAGTACAAATAGGTGAGTACCTGAAGTTCACCCCGGTTACCCCTGAGGCCTCGGATATTCCACTGCAAATAAGCCATGATTTATGGAGAGAAAGATATAAGTCAAAGAGAGAGGAATCTATGGACTAGGGTTAGAAAAGTCCACGTGTGGAGGCAGCGGAAGACCTGTAATCAGAGGAGGAGGGCGTTGTGAAGGAAGGAAGGGTGTAGACGAAGAAGAGAGAGGAGGAGGAACCTCAGGTGGAGCGGTGTCCATCATCTTTCCAGTCTCTAAAATATATTCTGCGATAGCTTCTAGTGTTTCGGAAGACAACGATGCAGAATGTGGGACAACATTAGAAATGGAAGGAGAATGAGCAACTATCAGGGAGTCTACAGATTGTACTAAAGTAGAAGGCGAGGAGATGGAAGAGGAAACTGTCGAAGGGGCTTGGGAGGGGACAGGGGATGAAGGTAGTGTACGAGGAGGAGGATGAACCTCCACACACGTTACAGAACTAGTCGGAGACGAAGAACCCGGCAATAGGGATTTTTTGCCGGACTTATGAGAAGAAGGGGGCACTGAGGTTTAGGCGAAGGACGAGGACGTGTAGACTCAGAACTGTGCGAGTGAGTAGAGGAAGGAGTGTGGACAGTATGGGATGCCGAGGTAAGGACCTCGGAGCCAAGAACATCAAAAGGATTCGAGACAGGGGTGACTGAGGATGTTGTAACCACAGAGGAAGTCGAGGAAGTTGAGACCCCAGAAGTGGGGCGACGTTTAGCAATGCGAGAATAGGAAATACGGGGAAGTCTCCCTTGCAGGCGTAGATGAGAGACGGCCATAGCATATGAGAAGCCTTCCGCCTCTTTGAGACAACGAATTTCCCGCTCATTCAGGTAAACCTGACAACGGCGAGAGTACGATGGATGTGCCTCATGACAGTTAAGGCAAAAGGGAGGTAATGTACAAGAAGGACTGGCATGGTCATTGGCACCACAGACTGGGCATTCGGCCATGGACCTGCAATATTTCGCTGGATGACCAAAACACCAGCAGTTTCTACATTGTTGTGGTGTAGGGGTCACCTTTCGAACTTGTAAACGTTGACCTGCAATGTAGACCGAAGGTGGGAGTTCACGGCAGTCAAACGTTAAACGAGCTATATTGCAAGTATTATTATTATTATTATAATCAAATAGAAGCGCTAAACAGCTATATTGCAAGGATAACGTCTTCGCTTATTGGCAGGGAGGACAAAAGTGTCAACCTTAAGAATAGGGAGTTCTTGGAGCTGAAGCTGCTCCAAAATGTCATCACCACATGTCTGGAAATTCCATTGGACAATGGTGTGGGGTAAAATGACAGTACCACTACAAGAATTAAGAGAATGATGCTTGTCAATAGTGATAGGAATAGTATCTATGGTCGTAAGAAGGGAAAGATCGCGAGCTTGGCCAGCATTCTGGACCGTGATGATGCGAGTGCCGCTCTTGAGAGTGTGAAATGTGATATCTTTACCTACATGGCGTAGGAGAGCTTTACCAATACTATGACCGGAAAGATAGGTAGTTGGAGTAGTCAGTCTTAGAGTAAAAAACTTTGTCCATTGAGTAGTGTGAAAAAAAGTGTTTAAGGACGGTCACATTCCCACTGCAACATCTCTATTACAAGTGACAAATGACAAGGACCTGTGCAAATTAAAAAAGGGATTTTAATTAAGTACAATAAAAGAAAGAATAATAAGAAAACATTCAATTTTCACAGATGCAATGCTTTAGCATTGCATCTGTGCTGGTCGTTTCCGAGATGAACGAGAAGGAAATGTCGAATCGTCATGTAAGGGTCTTGGTCGTTTGGATGTGGGACTGGGGGTGGTCCGATGGGAGATGAGCGAGCGATCCGAAAATTGCCGCACTGTCGAGGGAGAAGCCGGAATCAAGGTCAGAGAAGAGCGAAGGTCAGATATGTCAAAAGGGCCGGTCAGAACCCTGGTACCTGAAACAGGTGACGAACCGGCACCAGCAAGAGGTACAGGGGTATTAGAGATGTCCGAAGAGTTGTCCATTAACGAGGCAGGGTCAGAACTGGGTGCAGTATCAGGAAGGGGCCCAAGGGTAGGTTCACAGTTTAGGGCATCCATAGTTAGGTTCATGGGCTAGGGCATCCATGGTTAGGTTTCTTCTTTCTTTTTGTTTTTAAGAAAAAAAAAAGAAAAGAGAAGAAAATAAAAATAAAAAAAAGAATAAAAAAAAGGGGGAACATGGAGGAATAGCTCCTAGGAGTAATGAAAGGGGAGTAAATCACCCTCCGCGACCAAGAGGACCTCAACACCACAAGTAGGGCAGATGCTGCATGGAACCCGTGCCATACCCTACCCTTCACGCCAGTAAACCAGCGATCCGGGATAGCAACCTCACATCCACCAAGCTACCTCAGCGGATAAAAGAGAGGGCGGCCAGATATCCGCCACAAAGCATACCTCCTTCGGTCACCACCCCTGGAATCCGAAAGGTGGCCTCTAGAGATACACCCTTCGCCCGAAAGATACCCAAAGCCACCCCACGGGAGACCGGAGAGGGAGGGGCATCCCCGGGCGATACAGATTCCACGGCAAACTACACCACCGCCAAGAACCTCAACGGAAAGGGGAAGACCACGGTACCCTTTCCCCTACCTAGGAACTAGAATGCCTGTGGAGGGAAGCTCCCAGGAGAAAAAATGGGAAGGAAATAAGGGAGGGATGAGGAGGAGGAGGAGGAGGAAAGGGAAAAATGAGGATGGGGAAGATGGGAAAGGGAAGGGGGGATTGGGGGGTAATTAGGTTCGGTCTGAGGAAGAAGACCAAGAGGTCCAATTCCTCAGACCGATAGCCTCTTTACCACGACAAGGAGCCCCCCTTAAAGAGGACCCTTGGTTGATGAGGTTATTTCTAAACCTACAAGGGTTAAACAAAATGCTGCTGTTTCATTGTCTTGTGGAACATGAATATTGTTATTTATGGGGAGAAGTGATAAATCCATGAAGGTCATAAAATTTCTTGGGAATTATTATAATTAAAACAAAGTGTTAAACCCACAAGGGTCATACAGTGCTGCAGGGCTGGGGGTGTTTTGATCAGAAAGTAGGAAGGGTTTATTAATATTATAATCAAAACCAAGCACTAAACCCAAAAGGATCATTCAGCACTTGCAAGGATGTAGAGGATAACAAAGGTAGAGTTAGAAAGAGCTGTGATTCCTTGGCAATAAGAGGCACTCAGACATGATCCAAGGAATGGGAAGGTAACTCCAATGCCTTGGATCAAGTTTCACTTGCATCAAGGAACCTACATTGTGGGACCCAATTCTTGAAGTAAAAATGACATATGTGCTATCAGCTATTTTCATACCATAGTAAATTATTATTACATTGACAAGTGTTAAACGTAAATGGGCCGTAAAGGAATTCATATTTCTATCATAACAAAACTTCGATAAGAATTTCCTTTATCCAGATCCTCTACATCCAAGCTATGTACTTTGATTATCTTAATGTGAATTAACTTTTATTGTTATCATAGGGAGTGCACTAAATCCTTAGGGCAAAATAGAAATAGCAGACCATATATTATTGTTCAAAGGAAAACACAAGAATTGTAGACAATAATACAATGCCCTCCCAGGAATCTTGTAAGTGCTGTTGCTGTCACTGAAGTGAGCACACCACTGCCTCTCAACATCACGTGTAATTACTGTCATAATCAAGAATACCAATATGATTTTTGTCCAAAAAAATGTTAACAGGGTAGAAAAGAATTAATAATTTAAAAAAAAAAATCGTTGAACCAACCAACTGGATTTCAGATCTGACACCCTCGCACATTACCTAACTACCTACTCCTATTTCTGCTCAGCAGGTGGCCCTGTGCCATGTAGGCTATAGGGTTATGCTTGTGTCAAGCCTGCCTCAAATCAGTATACTACAGTGGACACCCGCTATTCGAACGGCTCGGCAATAGAACATATCGTCATTAGAACAAGAAAATCGATATCGCCATGCGAACAAAATATCGCGATTCGAACAAGTGCGTCCATGACCTGTCCGCCCAGGCACTTGGGTGCCTCACCGCGCAGGCGTGGAGACCCAGTCCCGCATTGTTTACACTCGAGAGAACAATACCCTGCACGCTCATCCAGACATTTCACACTTAATTATACAGTGGACTCCCGGTGTTCATCCTGCTCAAAACTCACCATTTTATGTAAGTGTATTTTTTTAAATGCTTTGGTAAGTGTATTTTTGGGGGTCTAAAAGGACTAGTCTACTTTACATTATTCCTTAAGGGAATAAATTTGTTTGGTAATGGCACTTGAACAGCATTCTGGAACTAAAAAATCACGAAAACCGGGGGTCCACTGTAATTGTTTGGAGTTTGTTCATTAAGTGCGACTGTGAAATAAGCTACCATGGGTCCCAAGAAAGTTCCTAGTGGTATCCCTGGGATGAAGAAAGTGAGAAACACCGTAGACACGAAGAAGGAAATAATACAAAAATATGAGTGGGGTGTGCGAATGTGTGAGCTTGCCAAGATATATGGCAAAAACAGGTCAACTATCGCTTCTATCCTGCTTAAGAAGGAACAAATTAAGGAAGCTGATGTTGCAAAAGGTGTTACTGTGCGAGCCAAAAATAGACCACAAATAATCGAAGAGGTTGAGAAGTTGTTGCTGGTGTGGATCAAGGATAAAGAGTTAGCGGGTGATAGCGTGTCGGAGTCAATCATTTGTGAAAAGGCAAGGAAGTTGCATGCCGATCTTGCAAAGAAAATGCCTGCAACCAGTGTTGATTGTAGTGGTAGTGAATTTAAAGCCAGCAAAGGCTGGCTTTAAATTCATACATAATGTGGTAAGGCATGGTGAGGCTGCCAGTTCAAACGTGCAGCTGAAAAATTCATAAAAGAGTTTCAGGACTACATAAAGACTGAAAAATTGAAACCTGAACAAGTGTTCAATTGTGACGAAACAGGCCTGTTTTGGAAGAAAATGCCCAACAGGACCTACATTACTCAGGAGGAAAAGGCACTGCCAGGACACAAGCCTATGAAAGACAGGCTAACTCTCATGTTGTTTGGTAATGCTAGTGGGGATTTTAAATTGAAGCCTTTACTGGTGTATCACTCAGAAAATCCCAGTGTGTTCAAGTAACACAATGTTGTGAAGAGTAGATTGTGTGTCTTGTGGAGATCTAGTCAGAATGCATGGGTCACAAAGCAACTTTTCAGTGAGTGGATCCATGAAGTGTTTGGCCCCAGTGTGAAAAAATACCTACAGGAAAAGGGTTTGGACCCCATGTGCCTCCTGTTACTGGACAATGCTCCTTCACATCCTCAAAACATGGAAGACCTGTGTGAAGACTTCAGATTTATAAAACTGAAGTTCTTGCCTCCTAACACCACTCCTCTCCTCCAACCCATGGACCAGCAGGTCATTTCCAACTTCAAAAAACTCTACACAAAAAGCATTGTTTGAAAAGTGCTTTGAAGTGACCTCGGACACTGAATTGACCCTTAGAGTTTTGGAAGAATCACTTCAATGTCTACAGCTACATAGGCCTTATAGGTAAGGCTTGGGAGGGAGTGACTTCCAGGACTTTGAACTCTGCTTGGAGACCATTGTGGCCAGGTTGTGTCCAACAGAGGGATTTTGAAGGGTTTGAGGCTGACCCTGAGCCTCTTGTGGAAGGTATTGTGGCAATGAGCAAGTCCCTGGGTTTGGAGGTGAGTGGCGAGGATGTGGAAGAGTTGGTGCAGGACCACAGGGTAGAGCTAACAACTGAAGAGCTGCAACAGCTGGAAATGGAAGAGCATAAGACCAGATTTGAGGCTATTGATTCACGGGAGGAGGAGGAGGAAGTGGGAGTTAAGGAGGTGCCTTCAGAGATTAAGAAGATTTGTTCAAAGTGGAACGATGTTCAAAGGTTTGTGGAGAAATACCACCCTGAGCAAGTTCAAACAAGCCATAACAGCAGCGTGTTCAGTGACAAAACAATGTCCTACTTCAGAAACATGTTAAAGAGGTGCCAGAAACAGAGGACTGTGGACAGTTATTTTGTTAAAGTGTCCAGTGACTCTCAAGCTGGTCCTAGTGAGATTAAAAGACCAAAAGGAGAAGTATTACAATATTACAATTTTGGTTGATTAAGCTTTCTAGGGGCAAAGACCAAATTCAGCCTGTGTTAAGATATCATATAATTTTTATTTAGCCCATCACCAGAACTGTAATAAGAATATATCTGGGAGTATAAAAACACAGACTATTTTTAAGCTTTACTAGTAAATATTTATAAAATAAGAGTATAGTTTTCTTTGGTATATAATTATCACAATCTCTTTGGTACATATAAAAGAAACATACATTATTTTAAGTCATAATTCTTCAAGTCACACGACTACACATCAAATTTCAAAGTAACAAGGTAACAGTCATGACCCCATAGTGTTAATGTCACGCGTCGCTGCCATCTCCATGTCAACATGACAACCAACCCCAGTGTCATGACATGCCAATGCAGTGTCCCATGACACTTCCTTGTCTCTTGTGTTATGACACTCCATGTCATCACACTACGTCTCAATATATCCTTTTCTCTGTGTCACGACACTCAGTCTCAATATTTCTGTTCAACTCGTCACATAACACCAACACTCAAGGTTCACGACACGCTTACGTTTCACACACTTCTGCTAGTATTAGTGTTACCCAACACTGTGTGTGCCAACACGTACGCCACACCTCTGTCACATTATTAGATCAAATATACAGTAATGTCATGACCATATTCCTCGTGTCACACGACACCATCAATACAAAGTAACTTGTCATGATCCTTCCTGTGTTACACCTACACTGATCAGCACTAAGTGACCAACGAGGGCAGCATAAACCTGCGAGCAACTGAAGTCAGCAGGCTGGGCACATACTTCACACACAATACACTCCTGATGTTCCACGACACTTCCATCATATACGACTCTCAGTGTATGCGGTAGTGACCAATGAGGCCAGCAAGCCTGCAAGGAACTGAAGTCAGCAGGCTGGGTAAAAGGTACCCACACTGATCAGCAAACGGAGTAAGGTCCACAGGTAACAGCCAGTGATGAGGTCAGCAGACTGAGTAGTCCATAACAGAAGCCAGATGAACTAACTTCAACAGACTGAGTAGATAAGCCTGCGAGGAATTGAGTCCAGGCAGCCAGCCAGAAACTAAGTCCAGCTGGTGTAGTCAGTACTCGGTGAAGTCGTAGTGAACTCTGCTTGAGTAACGAAGCCTGCAAGGAACTAAGTCCAGGCAACCAGCCAGAAACTAAGTCCAGCTGGTGTAGTCAGTACTCGGTGAAGTCGTAGTGAACTCTGCTTGAGTAACGAAGCCTGTGAGGAACTAAGTCCAGGCAACCAGCAGGAACAGTACTCAGTGAAGTCGTGGTGAACTCTGCTTGAAGCCGAGTCATCAGCCCCAACATTGAGTATGACGACGTCACACTAGGTACTGCCACTGGTAACAACCATTTAGCAGCACCTCAGTGGTCAGCCAACCACCTCTCCTTTGATACCGGTCAGGGTACGCAACAACAAGAAACCCCAGATAGGGCTTTGATACCTGAAGTCCTTTTGGAGGGGATTCTCCTTCCAAACACTAACCCCTCCCTCCCTCACTCCCCCTCCCTATCTTCCATATGCCATCAACAATCTTCAATAAAGGTAAGTAAAAATACATGCATTTATTTACTAATACTCTTAGTAGTAGTATGTAATTCTTGTGTGTATGTAGAAGCTTAATTTTATTAAAATATATTATTTTTTAATATTTTTGGGTTTCTTGAACGGATTAATTGTATTTCCATTATTTCTTATGGGAAATATTAAATTGCCTTTTGAACATTTTGTGTTAAGAACAAGCTCCTGGAATCGATTATGTTCGAATAGCGAGGGTCCACTGTACATATTTAGTCAGGCTGAACACCAGTCTATCAGCATCCTGTGTGCCAGCATTAGGAACTTCATTACCGAACCTAACCAAATTTACACACAATACCTTAACCTATCTCTTTCACAGTTCCTCTTTTGTTCGAATACTAAACATCCATACATCTTTTATATTATCAGCAACACACCTCTTCCTTTCGCATACAAAACATTCACCTATCATAGCTCTTCTTTCCATATAGTATACAAATCTCTTCTTTTCATACAAAGTAGATTTCATCAATCTGTCTGGTTATAATTACAGTATATCAAATATTCATAAATATGAGTTATGTGTTTAGTATATTATATAGCAATCTCTTTCCCTACTAATTCTTCATTGTACAATATTATTACAATCACAGCTAAGCACTAACCCCACAAGCCATACATTAACTATGCAAAGCAATATATTATAATAAAAAAAAATGCTAAGCCCACTAGGGTCGCTAAGCAATATATAGATACGAATCTAATCATGGAAAGACAGTGTATTTATTTCTAATCAGAACAAGGTGATGAACCCACCAGGGTCATATAGCTATTATTACCAGCATAGTTCTTTCTTTAACATAGAAAACATCTACCTATTATATTATTAGAATGGCTCTTTTTTATTTTCAAAACATCTACCTATTATAGCCCTTCCTTCCGTATATGATAACCATCTCTTTCCCTACTTATTCTTCATCAAATATTAAAACAATCAGAACTAAGCACCAAACCCACATGGCTCATTCAGCTCCTTGCAAAACACATTATTTTTATTTTTTTATTTTATTAACACATCGGCCGATTCCCACCAAGGCAGGGTGGCCCGAAAAAGAAAAAATTTCATTATCATTCACTCCATCACTGTCTTGCCAGAGGGGTGCTTTACACTACAGTTATAAAACTGCAACATTAACATCCCTCCTTCAGAGTGCAGACACTGTACCTCCCATCTCCAGGACTCAAGTCCGGCCTGACGGTTTCCCTGAATCCCTTCATAAATGTTACTTTGTTCACACTCCAACAGCACGTCAAGTATTAAAAACCATTTGTATCCATTCACTCCTATCAAATACGCTCACACATGCTTGCTGGAAGTCCAAGCCCCTCACACGCAAAACTTCCTTTACCCCCTCCCTCCAACTTTTCCTAGGCCGACCCCTACCCCGCCTTCCCTCCACTACAGATTTATACACTCTCGAAGTCATTCTGTCTCGTTCCATTCTCTCTACATGTCCGAACCACCTCAACAACCCCTCCTCAGCTCTCTGGATAAGAGTTTTGGTAATCCCGCACCTCCTCCTAATTTCCAAACTCCGAATTCTCTGCATTATATTCACACCACACATTGACCTCAGACATAACATCTCCACTGCCTCCAGCTTTCTCCTCGTTGCAACATTCATCACCCATGCTTCACACCCATATAAGAGTGTTGGTATAACTATACTCTCATACATTCCCCTCTTAACTTCCATGGACAAAGTTCTTTGTCTCCACAGACTCAAGTGCTCCACTCACCCTTTTCCCTCATCAATTCTATGATTCACCTCATCCTTCATAGACCCATCTGCTGACATGTCCACTCCCAAATATCTGAATACATTCACCTCCTCCATACTCTCTCCCTCCAATCTGATATCCAATCTTTCGTCACCTAATCTTTTTGTTATCCTCATCATCTTACTCTTTCCTATATTCACTTTCAATTTTCTTCTTTTACGCACCCTACCAAATTCATCCACCAACCTCTGCAACTTCTCTTCAGAATCTCCCAAAAGCACAGTGTCATCAACAAAAAGCAACTGTGACAACTCCCACTTTGTATTTGATTCTTTATCTTTTAACCCCACACCTCTTGCCAAGACCCTCACATTTTCTCTTCTCTTACAACCCCATCTATAAATATATTGAACAACCACAGTGACATCACACATCCTTGTCTAAGGCCCACTTTTACTGGAAAATAGTCCCCCTCCCTCCTACACACTCTAACCTGAGCCTCACTATCCTCATAAAAACTCTTCACTGCTTTCAGTAACCTACCTCCTATTCCATACACCTGCAACATCTGCCACATTGCCCCCCTATCATATGCCTTTTCCAAATCCATAAATGCCACAAAAACCTCTTTACCCTTATCCAAATACTGTTCACCTATATGTTTCACTGTAAACACTTGGTCTTCACACCCCCTACCTTTCCTAAAGCCCAATAATAACTCTACCATACACTTTACCAGGTACACTCAACAGACTTATTCCCCTATAATTTTTGCACTCTCTTTTGTCCCCTTTCCCTTTATACAAAGGAACAATACATGCTCTCTGCTAATCCCTAGGTACCTTACCCTCTACCATACATTTATTAAATAATAGCACCAACCACTCCAAAACTATATCCCCACCTGCTTTTAACATTTCTATCTTTATCCCTGTTACAAAATGACACGATATCTATTAGTAATAGACATCTCCAGTGAACACTAGAAAGGATAGCCCTTCTAGCGTCCAGCCTGTTACTGGGCTTTTGCAACAAAGTCAGTATCCTGGTCCAGTTATCTGATATATTCAATAGTCTCCAGGAGGATTACAACTGGTAGGGTACTAACCAAAGCATAAAATTTAATATGTTTATTAACAAAGTTAGTGTCTAGGGTTTCAAAGTAAATAAATGTACATATGATCAGGATGTTCATTAAGTAATGCATTAGGAGGTTAATTAGGAGGTTAGCTCCAACACTGCTCTCATATACCATAAGGCTGTACTGAGGGCACATATATCCAAATGACTCTGAAGTACCATCAGGTACAATGTCAGTAATCACAATAATACAGATACTATATGCAAATAAGAATATGTGTGTGTATGAGTGTGCTCCCGGTAACTCTAAGACTCGACTCAACCAGTGTCCAACTAAACAACTTCTCATAAGCTAGCTTCTCTAACAAACTGACAATCAGAACAGCTTGATTGACCAGTAAAATGACCAATTCGCAGAACAGCAAAATAACAAGCAACAGCAACACAGCGTCAGGAACAAGGAGATATAAAATCGACCCTAACTGAGGACCATCAATAGATCCTCCAAAACAGTCACAAAACTCCCTTTCTACTGAAGCTAGGTTCAGCATAAACAATCCCAAACTGTGGCGGTGCACAGATGCCTTATCGAATTAGGTCAGGAGCTGTAGCTAGAGACCTGAGTTATCTCAGAGTGTCAATGTGACACACAACCCAGAAAAACGTCGAAAATCACTGTCTAGTCTATCCTCTGTGAACAGAGTTACACAGAGTCCTGAAAAGTATGTTTCGTCTCACCACCGAATACACACTCTACCACACAAGTCTAAATGGCGAGAAAACAAGTAGAGAAAGGAGCGAGGTGTTGACTCAACGATGTACAGCTGCATAGTGCTCTCGAGGAAGGAGAAGCAGCCACCCACCTCAGGTGGAATCACGTAACTCCCTCCCAGCAACTAGACGCTGGCAGCATAACAAGTGTAGTGTCATAATCGGTAGTTTGCCAACTCCAAGGCAGCTACTACAAACATGAGCACAATTTATAATGTTACATCCTACCTAATGAAAATAGCTTAGTCAAATAATGTCAAATATAAGTCCAATAATAATATAAAGCACGATATTAATGATTTAGCTATTATCGAGAATATCAGCAATATAAAATTATAGAAAATGGAATTTTTTTTTTTTTTTCAACAAGTCGGCCGTCTCCCACCGAGGCAGGGTGACCCAAAAAGAAAGAAAATCCCAAAAAAGAAAATACTTTCATCATCATTCAACACTTTCACCACACACATACATAATCACTGTCTTTGCAGAGGAGCTCAGATACGACAGCTGAGAATTGTCCCTCCCAGCTGTCACTATCCCAGACCCCTCCTTTAAAGTGCAGGCATTGTACTTCCCATTTCCAGGACTCAAGTCCAACTAAATCAATTAACTGGTTTCCCTGAATCCCTTCACAAAATGTTACCCTGCTCACACTCCAACAGATCGTCATGTCCCAAAAACCATTCGTCTCCATTCACTCCTATCTAACACGCTCACACATGCTTGCTGGAAGTCCAAGCCCTCGCCCACAATACCTCCTTTACCCCTTCCCTCCAACCTTTTCTAGGATGACCCCTACCCCGCCTTCCTTTCCCCCTACAGATTTATACGCTCTCCAAGTCATTCTACTTTGATCCATTCTCTCTAAATGACCAAACCACCTCAACAACCCTCTTCAGCCCTCTGACAAATACTTTTAGTAACTCCACACCTTCTCCTAATTTCCACATTCCGAATTTTCTGCATAATATTTACACCACACATTGCCCTTAGACAGGACATCTCCACTGCCTCCAGCCTCCTCCTCGCTGCAGCATTTGCAACCCATGCTTCACACCCATATAAGAGTGTTGGTACGACTATACTTTCGTACATTCCTTCTTTGCCCCCATGGATAACGTTTTTGTCTCCACAGATACCTCAACGCACCACTCACCTTTTTCCTTCATCAATTCTATGGTTAACCTCATCCTTCATAAACCCATCCGCTGACACGTCAACTCCCAAATATCTGAAAACATTTACTTCTTCCATAATCCTCTCTCCAATGTGATATCCAATTTTTCTTTATTTAAATCGTTTGATACCCTCATCACCTTACTCTTATCTATGTTCACTTTTAACTTTCTACCTTTACACACACTCCCAAACTCGTCCACTAACCTTTGCAACTTTTCTTTAGAATCTCCCATAAGCACAGTATCATCAGCAAAAAGTAACTGTGTCAACTCCCATTTTGCACTTAATTCTCCAAAATTTAATCCCACCCCTCTCCCCAACACCCTAGCATTTACTTCTTTTACAACCCCATCTATAAATATATTAAACAACCATGGTGACATTACACATCCCTGTCTAAGACCTACTTTTACTGGGAAGTAATCTCCCTTTCTCCTACACACCCTAACCTGAGCCTCACTATCCTCATAAAAACTCTTTACAGTCTTCAGTAACTTACTACCTATTCCATACACTTGCAACATTTGCCACATTGCTCCCCTATCCACTCTATCATATGCCTTTTCTAAATCCATAAATGCAATAAAAACTTCTCAACCTTTATCAAAATACTGTTCACATATATGCTGAAATATACATAAAATAATATATCATAAACAGGTATATACATTGGGGCCCATTCTGGGGTCGCAATAATCCCATCAATCCCAGCTGCCTTACCCCCTTTCATTCTACCCACTGCCTTACGAACTTTCCCCCCACTTACAACTGGCTCTTCCACACTCCTACAAGATGTTATTCCTCCTTGCCCTATACACAAAATCACAGCTTCCCTGTCTTCATCAACATTTAACAACTCAAAATATTCCCTCACTCCAAAACTTTTTCTTATTTTCAACAAAATTTGTTAATAACATCTCACCCTCTCTCATTTGCTCTCTTTTTACATTGCTTCACCACTCTCTTAACCTCTCTTTTTCTCTCCATATACTCTTCCCTCCTTGCATCACTTCTACTTTGTAAAAACCTCATATGCTAACTTTTTCTCACTTACTACTCTCTTTATATCATCATTCCACCAATCGCTCTTCTTCCCTCCCGCTCCCACTTTCCTGTAACCACAAACTTCTGCTGAACACTAACACTACATTTTTAAATCTACCCCATACATCTTCAACCCCATTGCCTACACTCTCACTAGCCCAACTATCCTCCAATAGTTGTTTATATCTTGCCCTAACTGCCTCCTCTTTTAGTTTATAAACCTTCACCTCTCTCTTACTTACTGCTTTCTATTACCTTTTACTCCCACTGTAGCTATAACTAAAAAGTGATCTGATATATTTGTGGCCCCTCTATAAACATGTACATCCTGAAGTCTACTCAACAGTCTTTTATCTACCAATACGTAGTCCAACAAACTACTGTCATTACACCCTACATCATATCTTGTATACTTATTTATCCTCTTTTTTTTTAAAATATGTATTGTACCTATAACTAAACCCCTTTCTATACAAAGTTCAATCAAAGGGCTCCCATTATCATTTACACCTGGCACCCCAAACTTACCTACCACACCCTCTCTACATGTTTCTCCTACTTTAGCATTTAGGTCCCCTACCACAATTACTCTCTCACTTGGTTCAAAAGTTCCTATACATTCGCTTAACATCTCCCAAAATCTCTCTCTCCTCTCTTCTCCAGGTGCATACACGCTTATTATGATCCACTTTTCGCATCCGACCCTTATTTTAATCCACATAATCCTTGAATTTAAACATTTATATTCCCTCTTCTCCTTCCATAACTGATCCTTCAACATTATTGCTACCCCTTCCTTAGCTCTAACTCTCTCAGATACTCCTGACTTAATCCCATTTATTTCTCCCCACTGAAACACATTATTTATCCAAAGCAATATAAATATAGAAATCTAGTCATGCAAAGACAGTTCATTTACTGCTATATATAACACTCAAGTTGCTGTCATGGGCCAACATGTTACTACGAAGTGGCATTCCATTAAATGATTTTGAAAAGTTACAAGGACAGGATTACAATTTTTTTATTAAGGTCATTAAAATTTTTTTAAATTTCATTGGTTTATTGTGTAGCATTTACAAAAGTGGGAACACCAAATATAATGAACATTCATATATAAAATCTACCTTATGTCCACTACTTTCTTTCCCTTTGTATATACCTTGAAATATCCTTGAAAAAAAAAATCAATTTAGAGCACTAGGGTAGACTTTTAAAAGGCATCTGAATTGTTTGTCTTTTGGGTGAAAAAAATCAGGTTAGCCAACACTTGACACTACAGACACCTCAAGTGAGTACCTGACCAGCCGGGCTGTGGGTCGTATCTGGGTTTGAATGCAGTTGGCAGTAACACCCTGGTTAAGCGGGCCCTGATTCACCATGGGGGCACTGACCTGGAACACCCTCCAGGTATACAGTGTGTGTATACACACACACACACACACACACACACACACACACACACCACGCACGCACGCACACGCGAAGATCGGAGAAGGGCAAAGAAGACCACTGACAGAGTACAGGCTAGGCGGACAAAGGCTACAAACCTCGGCAAAGAAGAAAGACCTTGGGGTGAGTATAACGCCAAGCACGTCTCCGGAGGCACACATCAACCAGATAACTGCGGCAGCATATGGGCGACTGGCAAACCTAAGATTAGCGTTCCGTTACCTTAACAAGGAATCGTTCAAGACACTGTACACCGTGTACGTCAGGCCCATACTAGAATATGCAGCACCAGTCTGGAACCCACACCTAGTCAAGCACGTAATGAAACTAGAGAAAGTGCAAAGGTTTGCGACAAGGTTAGTTCCACAACTCAGGGGTCTGTCCTATGAAGAAAGGTTGAGGGAAATAGGACTAACAACACTGGAGGAAAGAAGGGTCAGAGGAGACATGATAATGACATACAAAATACTGCGGGGAATTGACAAGGTAGACAGTGACAGGATGTTCCAGAGAGGGAACACAGAAACAAGGGGACAACAACTGGAAGCTGAAGACTCAGATGAGTCAAAGGGATGTTGTTAGGAAGTATTTCTTCAGCCACAGAGTAGTCAGGAAGTGGAATAGTCTAGAGAAAGATATAGTGGAGGCAGGAACCATACATAGTTTTAAGACAAGGTATGATAAAGCTCATGGAGCAGGGAGAGCAGAGACCCAGTAGCGGACAGCGAAGAGGCGGGGCCAGGAGCTGAGTCTCAACCCTTGCAACCACAATTAGGTGAGTACACACACACACACACACACACAATGCTGGCCCCACCCTTCTAAAAACCACAAAATAGGGCATCCCCTGCACTCTACAACATCCTTAAACAGTCTAGGAAGTGATTAACACACATTCATCAGGGTTTCATGGTGTAAATTTAACCATGAATCATGGTGGCATCCTAAAGCCGTGGGAGTGGGCTGATATCCTTCCTCTAGTAGATCTCACTATCACAGCCCAGAGGTTCTCAACAGGGTTCAAGTCTGGGGAACATCCTGGCCAGTCACTGAAGGGTGCCTCATAGGCACAAAGCAAGTGAACAGCAAATTTCAAGGTGTGCCAAGGAGAACTGTCTTTCATAAAAACCTTGCACCAGTGTGTGCAAAATTCAGGCAAATAATAAGAGCAATTCTAGGAATATTATTACAGTTAACATTAGTGAAGATGTTTTTCAAGGCTTCCCTAGATGTAGTTTTGGTGTAAGCATGTCATTAACACTGTCCTCAAAGAACTGACAGGTCCTCACTGGACTCTCACAGGCATCAGAGGCTTCTGCTATTTCCTTTGTTTGATGGCCTGCCTTATGTAATCCAATGATCTTTGAAATTGTCTTATGACAGTGACTTACTCCTCTTATTTAATTCAATAGCCAGAAATGTCTGAAAACTTGGTCCTCAAAATCACACAGTACAGAGGTGCCATGACACAAAACCATCCACCACACACATTACAGAGGTGCCATGACACAAAGGCATCCACCACATTACAGGTGTCGTGACACCTGTACAGAAAACCATTCACCACACATTACAGAGGTGCCATGACACAAAACCATTAACCACAGAAGCCTAGAATATACTTAATATGCAACTCCTCTTATTTAATTCAATAGCCAGAAATGTCTGAAAACTTGGTCCTCAAAATCACACAGTACAGAGGTGCCGTGACACAAAACCATCCACCACACACATTACAGAGGTGCCATGACACAAAGGCATCCACCACATTACAGGTGTCGTGACACAAAACCATCCACCACACATTACAGAGGTGCCATGACACAAAACCATTCACCACACATTACAGAGGTGCCATGACACAAAACCATTAACCACAGAAGCCTAGAATATACTTAATATGCAACTAGAAAGTAGTCTTAGAGAATCCTAAGATATTCCACTTTGAGTTGCAGGACCAGCATAATTTTTCTCACTGACAAATCTAAAAAGATGATGTATTACTTGTAACATTAAATTATGATAGGTGCCTTCCACCAAGCATACTTTTAATAAGCACTTTATGAGTTACTCTTCTAACCTAATATATCAAGGTTATCCTTCCTTTTGATGTACTCCTTACATCTCCTAGGTACTGGTAACTCTCAAGTATGGAGGATAGAAGAGTCTATACCCTCCCACACCTGCTTAATGGCACTCCAGTGTGTGGTGATAGTAGCCATGTCCATGCCATGAAGCCTACACTTAATGAGGTTCCACAAGTTCTCTATTGGATTCAAGTCCAGTGAGTTACCAGTAAGATCATTAAAGGTTGAAACTTCACAATCACTTACTCAATCATTTATGTCTTTGGAAGTATTATGAGGGGCACTGTGTTACATACAAAAGTTGCCCTGGCACATCTTGAAACTGTCAGCAAATAGTCTGCTGAAAGCATACTTATGCATTTACATATTTATGATGCTTACTATATAAGGTAATCTACACATCAACATTCAAGCTAATTCATTAAATTTAATCATATTTTTTAATTATTATACACAACAATTTACAATTAGCTTCACATTAGATAATAGAATCTGGGAGCTTGACCTTGGTGGGAAGTGCTGGTGCTTGGAGATCATCCTCATCGGTCAGGCTCAGTCGGGTCAGGTCCTCGGGTCGTACCAACTTAACCGGCATGGACATCGGATCTGCTTCCACACTTAACCCATTCTGCTGACAAATTTGGTTCATTTTAACTTATTTAAGAAAATAAGGTTCCTATATTAACAGCTCATAAACCCTTACATGGGTGTGAGAATGGGTTGCTTATGTTGCAGCAAGGAGGAGGCTGGAGGCAGTGGAAATGTCATGTTTGAGGGAGAGCAATGTGTGGTATGAATATAATGCAGAGTATTCGTAGCTTGGATATTATGACAAGGTTCGGGGATACTAAAAGTATTACCCAGAGGGCTGAAGAGAGGTTGTTGAGGTGGCACAGATATTTAGGAAGAAATTAAGATGACTTGGAGGATGTATAAATCTGTAGTGAAGGGAAGACAGAGTATGAGTCATCTTAGGAAAGGATGGAGGGACAGAGTAAAGAACGTTTCTTGTGAGGGAGTTAGATATCCAGCAGGTGTGTGTGTATTAGTAGTGGAGGCAAGTGGTTTCTATGACTTGATGTGCTGTTGGAGTGTGAGCACGGTAACAATTATGAAGGGATTCAGGAAAACCAGTAAGCCAGACTTGAGTCCTGGACATGGGGAAGTACAGTGCCTGCACTCAGGAGGGGTGGGGATGTTTGTAGTTTTGGATTGAACCCGATTGCCTCCCATTCCCCATATGCGTATGACCCGTATGGGTTTAGCGCTTCCCCTTAAATGTAGTAATAATTGGCTTAAGAAGTCAACATGTAGTATCAGTGCCCCTCTGGCAAGTGATGGAGTGAATGATGGTGAAAGTGTTTCTTCTTTTTCAGATCATACTACTTTGGTGGGAGATGGCTGGTGTTTAAAAAAAATAAAACTCTTCAAGAATGCTTTGATACTGAAAGGCTGTGCATCCAAAGAATTCAAGCTACCTTTCTAATATTTAATTTAAACCTCATTAACCCCACTCCATTTATGACCCTTATGGGTCTAGAGCTGTCCCATGATTATCCAGTGATTATCCACTGGGGTCTATCCCTTCAAGCAATTACCCTTTCAATACCCAACTTCTAAGATCATCTTTCCAAATTTTATTCTCAAGCTCATTCTTTTATGCATAGCTAAATTGGCCTTCCTTATACTTCTTGAAATTTTAACCTAACTCAGTAATAAAACTCACTACCAATCCCCTCTTATATTCACACCATTTACTAACCCTCTCAATTACTTACACTAAACATCTAACTGCCCAAGGAAAGGAATAGTAACATGTTAGAAGTTACTTCACCCTAACAAAACAACACTTAGAAAAGCTCCTGGACTTACGATGGGATTACAATCCCATGAACCAAAACAAACTTGAAAAAATCATAAGTAGAATATGAATATATAAATAAATAACTACTGTCACTGAATAAGTAAATAAATAAATAAAAGTTTATCCTATCAATAAAAGTAGTACTGTACAGTACAAAATATTTACAGTTTTATTGCACCACTGTAAAGTCGAAATATCATAAGTCGAACCATCGTAAAGTACAATACAATACTTATAAAGGATAAACTGCAACTTACTGTATAACCCTTGGCCTTAGGAGGAGAGGCAGTGGTGCACACTGCGAAGATAATGTATACTGTAAATAATATTAAGACAATGACAGAGGCCACCAGCAAGTAGGGAGGAACACCCAGGCGTCGAGACACACACCGTACTACTGATGGATCACTACCAGTACCCATCATACGCACTGAAAGCAAAGTGACATTAGTTTCCTTCATATATACAACTATTCAAATACATAATGAATCATCTATTAACCAGCACTGATGGAAGGGGATGGAGTGCATCATTTTCTGAATAATCCTTTTAAGCATTATCTGTTTAGGTAAACTTTGTCTCAGGAATGGGAGGTGGGGAAAGGTGAAGAGAGAAAGGGAGGGGTAGGGAAGGAAGGAAGGAAGAAATGAAGGGAAAATGTATATAGACAAAAGAAATGGGGAGAGGTACTAACCCTCAGCTTTTTTTGTTTTTGTTTTTCAACAAGTCGGCCGTCTCCCACCGAGGTAGGGTGACCCAAAAAGAAAGAAAATCACAGTTATAATCTATAAATACATGAGTCAACAATATTTACAATTATTCTGGAAATCTATCCAATTAATTCCAAACAAATACTATAGTCAATGTACTACAGCCCTCAATTCCACAACTACAATATTGTTCTCACCATGTTTATTGAAAAACCTTTAATTAAGGTAAGTTGACACACGCAAAAAATTTTTACCACGCAGGCCATTTTCCACAGATGAAGAAAACACTTTCACTGTCACTCATTCAATCACTGTCTTGCCAGAAGGTCACCGATGTCACAGTTCTGAAGACCCTCCAAACAACACCCTCCCCACCCCTCCTTCAGAGTGCAGGCACTGTACCTTCCACTTCCAGGATGCAAGTCTTGCTAACTGGTTTCCCTGAATCCCTTCATAAAAGTTACCTTGCTCACACCACACAGAAGCAGCAGCAGACAACTTAAAATACTTGTGAAAGAAGACATGCACAGTACAAGTATAT